>OMPJ01010071.1:0-10255 GCA_900312935.1 Carapus acus
ATTTAAGTAACAGCAACCTGTTATTGTAGATGAGACAGGAAAGATATGACTTCTTTCAGCCAGAGGCAGTGGTGTTAGAAGTGATAACAGCGCATGCTGTTGTTGATAGTGCCTTAAAAGGGTCAGAAAGGACTTTGTCGTGAGTTCGTGCTCACTGGTGAGATGTGTGAAAATGGAGACGTTCAAATCCAAAGCAGAGAGGGTGAGTGACTGGATAGCCTACGCAATGTCACCCAATGAGCGCATTGCTCAGTGGCTGCAGATATCCCTGCCTGCATGATCAGCAAGGCTCAAATGACAACCATCCAACCCCATCTGTCAAAAGCTCTGGTGCTGCACCAGCTTTTATTAGTTGCATTGCTCTTGAGTGCCTGCAGTGAGCGCAGCTGCTCTCTCCAATCTCTAGAAGTCTCAGTTTTCCCTGAGGAGGCGCCAACAGGTTCTAACTGCAGGGTTCCCCATTTTGCGTCACTGATAACCCAACAGATTTACAGTTTACCCTTACTTACCAGATTCCCTTGTCTCAGTTACTCCACAGCTTAGTATTTAGACTATAACTGGATGCACATAGTCCGTGAAATTCGAAGACATCATGGACCATGCACTGCAAGTGCAAAAATTAAAGCAGAGCCAAAAAATTTGGTAATATGATAGCTGTACAGACTACTTCCTCTTTAAGGGTAAATCCCAAATTGTCCTTTGGACTTCACCGTCTCCGAGATTACTGAACTCCCAAAACAAATGTTTAAGTATAAAAATTGATGTTAATAGTCATTTATATAACAATGTAGATAGTCTACCAATTAAAGGTGGTGTGTCTAAATATCTGAGCATAAGTGTGTGTGACAAGTATGCAGTGTGCAGTTAGTACAATAATGTAATCATCACACCTCGTCAAAGTGAATAAACAAACACACTGCTGCGGTCAACTTTGTCAGAGAGACCTAAGCAATGAAAACAAACCAGTAGTGCATCAGCTCATGGGCTCTTTTGAGCAGTTGCACCACATAGAAATCATGTTTTTTGTTGTTGCTCAGTCTCAGCATTTATTTCATTATTTATATCACTATTTCATCTATTCTAAAAATTCTAAAAAGCTAATGTGTAGCCACATGTTGTTCTCAAATAGCCTTTTAATAGGCCACGGCAGTCCTTCACAATAATTCACAGCTTGAGTTTTGACCATTCTCAAATGTGAACCAAAAAAAAGAATTCTATCATACATTTAAAGATGTGATATTATATTTTGTCATATACCTGAGTGCAATAGTTTCTATGTGCAATCATCCCACATACACAGTGTATAGTGGTATTAATGGTTTCTCCCTAACTATCAAGTGAGTCTCTAAATTCTCCAAGAGCATGTTATGTTGTTTTTACATTTTGAAAGTGACGTGAACATGAATCAGACCAAATTTACTACAGGACTGAATGTATCAAAGACTTTGACATTGGTTTATGTTGGTTTTGATGATTGTTTTGATGTAAGGTAATGCACAAAACAGTGATGTGATTCACAGCAACCATACTACAATGAAATGAAACAATCTGCTGTGTGTAACAAAATTGTTCATTCTGAATTGTATAAGGTTAAAGCTGCATGAATATTTTAAAGATTGGAACATCTGAACCACAGAAGTGATGATAATTCACAATAAGTTTATCTGAAGAGGGTTTGGCTGATAAATAACATATTTCAACAATGGAAAAACACTGTAAATTTGTGAGTGTACAAGTACAAAACTTTTATTGAAATAAATTGATGTCTTGCATGCATAATAGTTGAGTGTTAAGTCATTTCTCTCTGGAGAAAGATTGCTATTTTTAAGAACCCATATTGTCCACTGTATTCAAGCTGTGATAGACAGTGAGGTCTGTTGGGATAGTCAAAAGCCAGGTGGTGTGTCTGTAGTGTCTTGACAGTGATTGACAAAGATTACCCTGTAGTTAGAGGAGGGCCTTGCATCACAGCAGGGGAGGGCTTCCTCATTCCCCTCAGCCAAACAAACCCTGTCCATGTCAGTTATGCTGATCGGGTCTCCACATGATGATGTCTTCAAGGTTATCATTTGTTGTGAGCTCACACTCAATGGCCAGCAATTCAGTGATCAGGGGAGGCTATCAACATGCAGATATACCGGTCTTAACCTGTTCCTCTCAGGCCGTTGGTGTTCTGCTGTTACCAGTGCTTAAAAATATGTGAGGAGAAAGTTATGGTCGCCAGCTGCTCGCTGAGAATATGGGACCTGGAAGTAACTGACCTCAACAATCCCATTACAGCACCCCCCGCACCCCCCAACACACACACACACACACACACACACTAATTAACACTTAAGCACAAATGTTGTAACTATTGTTCATGCTCATGTTGTAACTTTTGTTCATGCCTCCAAATTCTCGCCAACTATCTCAAAGTAAAGATAGCATTAAGATGCACGAGGCCTTTTTATGTGTGCATTGGAGGGTGAGGTAATGTGGGTATTACGAGGGAGAATTATTTTTAGAGGTGTCTTAAAGGAAAAGGGAATAGCTATGTAGTGAGTGACCTCCAGTGTGGCCTGACCTCTCCTAAGGTAGCTTCTTATCCTGCCTCTCCTGAAGTCCTCAGCAGTCTTGACCGATGGGGCCATGGGAAAACCCTCCAGTGGACATCAAAGACTAGCTGATGTGGGAAAGCACCACAGAGGGCCCACAGAGTTCCCTAGGGGTCACCAGGGGTCAACTTTCATGTCAACACAGGCTATGTTTAAGGTCAAAGGTTGGCAGCATACCTGTCCAGCGCCACTCAGACTGTTCTTCCAGGAAATTATCTCCACTTGTCTCAATTAGGGTTTCAGCAACTTAAAGTCCTATGTAATTTGCGATTATCATCATGCTTGTGAAGGCGGAGTAATCGGGGGTTGTAAAGGGCAGGAGTTTTTTGGTGGGTACCGATCGCTGTAATAATACCACTGTCCATAGCTTTAATCCTTAGCCTACTCAAGTCCAGATAACAGAAAGCAAGACCTCCCAATCTGAATTCTTCTGATAGTGATGTGGCAGCGAAGTGTGACTACACATGGTATTATTATTCATTCAATTCTTTATGAGGTAAAAATAGATTGTTATAGACACATTCCAAATATGCGTAGCACTTGACTCGTGGAATGAACTGAAATGTGGTCAATTCTGTTATGTCTTACAAGCACAGGCAAAGACAAGCAATATTGAAGATTTCCAGAGCTCGTCCATGCAAACCACTCAAAAGCCCTATTAGCCCTGCATTTTCCCAAATTGCACACGTTCAATGAGAACTTAAAAAGAATGACACAATAATTACAGAAACTTGCAAAGCAAACAAGGGAAAGATGGCCTATGGAATAACACATTGACATGTTATTGATTACCTGCCTGATCCATTTGTTGCTCAATGAAGGCATGTTAGTCATTTTTGTTGTGTCTTAGTGTCCTCGGATCATATGAAACAAGCTGTCGCCTGTATTCAGGAGAATTAAACAGAAACATAGCTAGCTACATAGCTAGCTGGGATGCACACAAGAAAAAACTGTGAGGGAGAGGGAATGTTGGACTCTGACATCTATGTGTTTTGGAAAGGATGCTCTGTATTTGGAGATCGTGCATGTGGCCCAATTATGGGTGATCAGGAATGTGCTGAAGCAGGGGGAATGACGCTTCATGTCACCTTCCCACGGAGTTTAGGGAGGGGGGGGGCATTGTTTACAGGACTGTACGCATTTATCCACGTGGGAAACAGACAGTAGTGACAAATTGAACTGCTGTCACACAAACAGCAATGACAATGTCCCTAGTCAATGTTAAAGAATGCTGTTGGTGGGATTATTTCAGAATTCCCACAGCTAGAGGTTGAAAGAGAGACGGGGGTAGAGTGAGAGTGAGAGAAAGGGCAGAGAGGTTGGGAGAGACAGAAGGGGTGTAGAGAACAGGTCTTCATCTATGCTTGCTCTTTGTAATTGCCAATCGGATGGTCTGATCAGCTGGTCATAGTGTGACTAGCTAAGTCATTAATGTGGGAAACAGCACGTCAGATTTTAGACTAATGACACCAATCCTCACTCTGGGTAGAATTAGTGCTCCCTTGAGTGTTTGCAAAGACCTTGCAACTGGTTTTCCTCCCTCTATCTAGTGAGAAAGTGTATTCAGCTGATGTATTCTGTTTCTGCCAAGCACCCTGGTACAGCCCTCTCCTGTCTCTTTCATCCAACCTCTCCAATCTCTCTCTTTCTCCCTCTCTCTCTCTCTGTCTCCCCCTCCCCCTCCCTGTTTACAGTTAATTCGCATGTCAGTGAGGAGAGAGGGGAAGGCTGTTATTGTTTTTGCCATGATGGCAGAGGGGTTTTCCCAGGCTTCAGACTCCAGCGTCTCCCTCTTCCCGAATGAATCAAAACACCTCTCTTAGCCACCGATGATGTCATGGCCCAGAAACTGCTAAAAGCTGCTTCCCTGGGAAGCCCCATATCAGGAAGTCTTGTTTCTTCCTTCTTGATTGTGAAAGCAGAACAGCCACAGTAGCTTGGATAGCACTGTGAGTTTATTTTGATTAGGTTCCCATGCACTGCCATTTGTAATGACCAGTGTGAACCCACTGAACTCGCAAATAAAGCCTGACCACTTGGCTGCCCTCTTTCTGTCGTATACAATAATTTCCAAATCCTGGGTCATGCAAGAATAAGCCTTAGTCATTATCAAAATAATTTTGACACCATTTATAAAGGGCCCACTGCTTTGTTGTGCCACTGTTATGTATTTATTATTTCAAAGGCCAAATCAGAGGCCAAGGACTCCCAAAAAACCTTTCATGTGTCAACAAAGAGGAGGAATCCCTCTCCATCTATGCAATGGCATCACTTATGGAAGGACAGCATTGCAAGAGCAATGCTATTCACGTGGAGAGAGAAAAGAATAGGTCTTCATACATTACAAATTCATGCAGGGTGCAAAAAATTACGGTCATCAGAGTGGAGCGGCTTTGGAGATGAGGTAGAGGGTGTAATGATGATCTGTCATGCAGAGGAGCAAAATAATGCTTGCCATATTACAGAGACAAAAATATGCATCTTTGGTCATATTAATTTTATCACTTCAGCTGATTTTCTTAACCAAAAGTGGGGACCAGGTTTAAATGAAAAATATTGATATTTAAATTTGAATATTTAAATGAAAATATTTCATTTAACAGTTGTTAAATGAAATATTTTGAAATGTTCACCTCTGTGGCTGTTACTTCTTTGTGGTGCATTATCTAAAATATTATAAATTGTATGTCTTACAACTTGAGGTCTGACCACACCAGGTGGACAAAAGGGGGTGAAGGGCACAGCGGACTCAGCCCTCAGTTACTCAGAGGACACAGTGCACCAATCACAAGCAAGATTTGTGATACATCATGACAAAAGTAATGAAATATTTACTTGACTGAAATCACCTATTTGTTTGATCAAAATAAAACAAATTAAGTTATAAGGATCTCCAAGTTAGAATCGTTAAGATCTAATCCATTCTATTCTATTGTATTCTATTCTACTATCAAATTTAAGGACTTAACACACAGATGTACAATACACAATGCACTTATTCTATTTTGTATATATCATCTGAGACCTTAAACACTCTTTTGAAAGTGAAATCTTGTGGTCTATATCACTGATTTCTATGCACACCATTGAGATGGCATTGACACCAAACCCTGTTCTGCAGGCCACACCCACTTTAGCCCCTGTCTGCTTTTTTTTGCTTGACTACAACACATGTGCAAGCACATGCTGCTGCATTGCGACTATCCCCACCTTGATCCACTGCAATTGACTTTGTGTGTGTGTGTGTGTGTATGTGAGAGAGAGAGAGAGAGAGTTTGAGTGTGTGTGTGTGTGTGTGCATACTTGTGTGTATGTGAAGCAGTCATCTGGCCACACTGCTCCTCGAGGGTAGGGTGGGACTGTGCACACCACCTCTCTCTTCTCTTCTCTTCTCTTCTCTTCTCTTCTCTTCTCTTCTCTTCTCTTCTCTTCTCTTCTCTTCTCTTCTCCCTGACATTACATTACCTGCTGACACTTTGGATTGTTAATTGGATGTTACTTATAATCCTGATAGTAAACATGTCGTGAAATGTTTTAAATTATTTTTTTTTTTAAGTTTTGCTGTCCTAGTTGGATTTAAAAAAATCTGTAGATCTACAATTCATAGATTTACATGTTGCTCTGTGCTTACATGGTGCTTGTAGTTATTGTTCATCACACACTTAGAAATCATTTCACAGCAACATTTAAAGGTTTACAGAAGTTGTGTGATTGAATTATGGAATGTTTTGGACATTTGGAAATATTCCATTAAATTTTAGAACATTTCCATGTCATTAATTGACATTTCTCTCAGAGACACCCAAAAAAACATTGGTAATAGGTTAAGCAAACCACCGTTAAGTAAGCTTGGATCTTATCAGCATACACGGATGTAGAACCTTTCTTTCATCCTCCTCACACACCATAGTAGCCACTTCTACATACGGAAGCCTAATCGAAACACTGGTCATTGATGTTCGGAGAATGTGGGAGAGACACAAACTGGAGTCCCTGCCTTTGTTTACATTCCCTTGGCTGACGTCAGAGGGAAGAGCTTGGAAGATCAACATAGGCCACTCTTGTTTACTCACCTGTGTTAATTCCTTTATGACTAACTTCCAGTTTACTGAAATCCAAGGCTAGCAGGAGGCTTAGGGAATGGACAGACAGAAAGCTTTTGAAATATCACAAGGTTATGGAAAAACTTAGTCAACTGCGAAAATGAAAAGAAATCAAAAAGAGCAAAAACAATTGAGGAGGAGCTAACTCAGACCAGCAGTGATGATGTCAAAGACCAGTTAAACCATATGGGTGTGCTAAACAAATAGCAATAGCAATGAGAGCAATGTGTTGGAAAGTCCTGTATGGCTAAGTAAAGCTTGTAACTTGAGATGCTGGCAAACGTCAATGGCTGACGCTGGAGATTTCCATTTTGATACCCGAACTTGCGTAATCAGCTTTTGATCAGTTTCGATATGCTGTATGTGTTTGGAACTTTCCTGCATTGGCTTTCCCTTATTCTCAGATACCTATTTTCGATGCCGCTCTTCTACCCCATTCTTCTGCCGTGAAGAGCTCTTGCTACCTGCAATATCATTTGTGTTCATGACAGTTGCGTCATTACTGCTACCGTAGGATGATCCCACAACACTTGTGGGAGAGCTCATCTTGTGCAACAGCCACTGACAACAACAGATTGACTTAACTTAACCTTAGTTAGCTATAGAGTGATAAATGGACCTAAGTCATGAGTACCACCTACCCATTTCTTTGTCCACCCATCTCTTTCACAGACTCACAACAGATAAAGCCCTACCAGATTCCACACATTTCATGGTGCACATTCTTACTCATCCAGTGTAGGTAGTTTCAAAAGGAAACTTGTGTTGACAGGGCAGACAGTAAAACATTCAAGTTGCTGGAAAAAGAAATCCATCAGGTTAGGTGGTCTGTTTATTTAATCTACTGAGCGTGCAGTCCTTAGATCTTTCTGATTACACCACCACATTAACTGGCAACTTTAAGAGATAAAACCCTAAGATAAAGTGAAATGGAACCAGCTGTCACTGGCGCAATGGGTCTGCCATTATTAACATAAAGTGCTTGAGCATGACTGAGGTCTAATTTGTTATCTATTCCATTGAGGCTCCCAGACACCTGTTTGGACCTACATCAGTGTTCGTAGCTGGCATCGACCCGTGCTCTTGATGTTTTGCCGTTATGATTGCATGAGGGCAATTTTGAAATTTTAAAGGATGATCAAAATTGTATGAACAAACTGTGGAATGATGCTCCACTCCCCCTGTATCCCTTTAAGTTCCTTTGATGGCCTTGAGTAAATCTTGTTATCTGTTATCATTCCAAAATTTGCACCATGATTCTATAACTGAAGTTACAATTTTGGCAGTTGTTACCTCAAGTGCACTTAGGGTGCACTCATCAGCACACAGATGCCCAATGTTAACTCCATCTGTCAAAGCTCTCTTATGGGCAGATAATTTTGAGCCTCCTTGCTTCCTTATAATGCACGTTCCAAGTTCTGATAGCTGTAGGTGTTGCGCCAAAACTTACATACATGAAAATGCATGTGTGTGGGGATTTTGAATCATAAAACAATGAGGGACCACAACATTTTGAAATATACTCGTTCAGTATTGCGCTTCATAACCCACACAGACCATTTACAAGCTGTATTTCACAAAATTACAGTAAATTAAATTTCTATTTTTCCAGACTATCTAAGTGAATGATCGAAGTGACAGTGTGAGGTTTTGTCCTTGTCAAAAAAAAAAAAAAAAGACAAAAGTCTGTTATCAAAACAACATTTTTTGAATATTTTCCATAATGAAATTGTTTCAATATTTTCAAGTTTTGAAGGCATGAATGTCAGAGCTGGCAAGAAGCTGACAAAGCTGTGCAAGTGCAAGTGTATATCAAAAAAATAGAGCTACGGTATTTACCCTCCCCAATATTGTCAGAGAAATGGCCAAAATACAAGTAACAGGACAGCACGACAGGGACAGAGTGTCACTGATGTGACATGGCTGTAAGCCGAAGCAAATATTTTCAGATTTTGTTCGTAGATACAGTAAGCCTAGGAGATATTCGTTTATTTTGAGGGGTCTGCATGACAGCTTTTGATGTTTGCATTTGCCGTCTTTGAGAAAGACAGGAAAAAGAGATTTTCCTCAGTTGTCATAAGGCTTTTCCCCCAGAGCGATTTAAGGAAAATAATGCCATCAAGGCATATGTATGCCTGGAATTGCCGGGGATACAAAAGGTGTTGCGAAAGTATGTGAATGTGTCCATTGAGGAAATGCAGAAGGAGAGGGCATGCTCCTTTTTAGCTTTAATAACTCCATCTACAAGCATATTATCTAGGTCTCTTACTCGGAGCACGCATATCAGCGCTAATTTCGCTCACATACTGTATATGAGATTTGAAAAAGCCAATTTAGCTCAATTTAATTAAAATGAATGAGCACTGCTTTGTACCGACCCTGACCTTTGGCCTCTGTGTGAAAAAGGGTGGATTCAATGAACATCTTTCCTCTAGGAATCAATAGAGTATCAAAAAATAAATGGGAATGGAGTGTTTCTTCATGGAAATGAGGCATTTCTCAAGGGAAATCCTTCATTGAATGCCCTCTGTGGTTCAGATTTCTAAATGGGTTGTCAACCAATTACCAATGGATGCCCACATGGTAATATGTTTTAATGAGCATGTGTCCCAGGGCAAGTTTTAGATTTAGGATGGAGAAGTTCAACAGGGCAAGTCTGCGGGAAATGTGAAATTGCACCGCGTTTATCGAAAAGTGGTTAGTCAGAATCTAAAGATGGATTAAGTACAACCAGCAATCATTTTCTAATTTATGGCAGCAAACTGTAATTTCTGTTCATTGGTCACATAATTTGCCTGTTGCACACTTCTCTTGCCCTTGTCTCCAGAAAGCAGTAGGCTGATGAAGGCCACCAATCATGCGTGGCTATATATGAAGGGACGACTCAGCATGATGCCGTAATGGCGCCATCAAGGTCGAATCCACATGCATGACAAACCACTGGCCTCTCTTGGAGGCTGCCTCATTGTGGTGGTACTGGAGGGAGGGACAGTTGGATGTTGTGTGTGATTTCACCAAACAAGCCAAGCTTCACCTCCTGACAACTATCTAGGAGCCTTGACACACGTGTCTCAATACTTTATATTCACACTTTATCAGCCCCTTTAAATGCAGTGGCCAAGAGGGCTGCAGGGACCAGCACGACAAGAATGTGACCCATTGTCACAGCAGCCGTTAAGTAACAATAGAAAATCAAGGGCAGTTCCGAGTACAATGCCTTCATGGTGTTCTCTGCCGAAGTCTTGGGGCTGCAGAGGCACCACACTGAGCTCAGTTAACAACTTTGGAATCAGGTCACTTGTGTAACTCATCAATTAATGATGCTTTTCCAACAATTACTTTAATGGCAATCACATATTGATGGGCTCACTGACACTTCAGTTGTGGATAAATTATGGGAGCTTTGCAATTTGAACAGAATGGAGAATATGTAAAGGAGCTGGATTAAGTAATTATTGGATTGTGTGTCAAAAGCTTTGCAGAGCAGTTTAGGCACACACACTGGAGAGCAGCACATTATATTGGTAATTCAAGTGCAAATATAAATTACGTAAA
>OMPJ01010072.1:0-81118 GCA_900312935.1 Carapus acus
CCTTTAGCTATCAGGCTCCTCTCCTGTGGTACCATCTTCTAGCTTCAGTCCGGGCGGCAGATACACTTACTATTTTTACACACACACACACACACACACACGCATATATATATATATATATAATATTTTATATATTTATATATATATGTGTGTGTGTGTGTGTGTGTGCAGAAGAAGAAATATGTAAACAGGGCAAATTCGTATAGAAGAAAGTTACTTCAAAATTACCAAAGCAGCTCAATTCCCTTAATAACTGAAAAGAGTTGGAGGTTTGCCTGTAACAACTCAGAGAATATTTTATTTCCATATACAGTCCATCTTGTACATTGAAAAGTTCGACCTCAGTGTCAAAAATTATCTTTCGTACACATCAGCATCCATCCATTACATTGGCGTCTTATAGAATTGATAAAATCCTTTGTCAGAGATTGCCCTCGGTCTCCGAATATGATTTTTGTGTATTTTTGAATTGTTTTCATTTGGTTGTCTCAATTTCGCCTTTTTTTCCTAGTTGGCTTTTTAAAGATAATGTCACAAGCGAGAGCAACAGTAGTCCAGACAAGTTACTTTCCAGTTACAGTTTAACATTCATATAGTTATAATACCTCATAGTTAGTTATAGTTATTTATTCAAGGTTACCATAATTACATGAACACTCAATTTATACATTCCTTTTAATTTGACTCCCTATCACCAGCTCTCACATCAGAATGCAAAAAAACAGGATTGTGGCAATTAGATGAGAGTATGTATTTGTGATGATTCTGCTCAATTATCTTTATGTAGACCTATAAATTTATTTAATTTAGTTCTTGGTAGTAGACATTGATAATTTCCCACAAAATTACTGAAGTGATTATAATTCTGAAGCCCTTTGCTTTAGTTTAAATTCAATAACTTTGTTTTTAGCCACCCGTCAAAATGGTCTCAATAATAGGCAAACAGTCATAGAGCCAGAATGCACTTTTGTCAGATCCAACCAAGAACCATCTCAATCATTACGTTGTGAATTGTGCACAAGTTTGGGAAAATGTACCTCTCCTGTCTGCAGGCTCTGGATCAAGCAGATATTCTTGATCCAGAATTTCAGCAGCGCTTGGAAGATGCTCGTTATATCCTGAGACAAGAGATCCAGCGTGAGTTAAAGATCAAAGAGGCTGCTGAGAGGCTTCGAAGGGTTGTGACCAACCGCAAGAGTGCAGCAGATGTGGAGAGCCAAATGAGGGCTTCAAGTCGCAAGCTGGAGCAGTTGCACTGGGAACTGCAGGAGCTAAATGCAAGATCGATGACTGAGGAAAAAGGTCCTTCATCAGGTAAAAACATGTTAAAGATAAATTATATTTTTATGTTATCATTTAGTGTCTTCTGAATTTTCAGGAGAAGAACCCAGCTTATCTCTTGTGTTGATGAAATGTTGTGTCATGATGATTTAAATGTTCTCCTTTCGGTTGCAAATTAAGTTGCATATTCTACTCTGTATAAGTCTTCACTGAACATGTCCTCTGCCAAACCTTGCCAGGATTTTTTTTCTAATGAGCATGGGTTAAGGGTCAACCAGGTCTGACGCAGAAAGGGGGATCACTTTTGGACAAATTTTGAATTACAAAGCTCCTCTATATTTTTATGAATATTACTCAGAGGCAGAAGACAACAAGTCACCAGACACTTGCCAGTGGGCAGAAGCAACGTCACCGTTCTCCAGTCACATCAGATCTCTGAAGAAACAGCTTACTATGGAGACCAAAGTCAAACAGGGTGCTGAGAACATTATCCACACTTACGCAAATTGCGCAGTAAAGGTGAGCTGTTCTTATGGTAGAGACATGCAAATACCACCTCTATGGACGGATTATGACAACAAACAAAGTCCGTATTTATATGCAATAACATAACATAACATTTCCATACTCCCTCTTCCATTCTCTCTGGGCTTTAAGACGTACCACACTTGAAGGTGTTAAATTCTTAATTCCTCAATCTGTACATGATCTTAAGGCGATTGGTACATGTACTTACAGGACAGGAAGTTGTTGTCTACAGCCCAGCAGATGTTACAGGACAGCCGCACCAAAATTGAACTCCTTCGCATGCAGATTGTCAAAGTCAGTCAAACCAGAGAAGGGGGAAAACACACAACAGATAGTGAGCATGTCCTTCATATTTTCTTGATGTCTTATCTTAATTATTTCTATGTCAGAGGAGAGATGGAGAAGGAGTTTTGTCCATGATGAATTTCTTTTCCCTCTTGGCTGTTCATCAAGCCCTTGTCAAGTGTTAAGGCCACTGCCATTGTTTGCATTTTGCCCAATCGTTTGTGATGTCAGTAACTTACTAACTCAAGTGAGCAACCATAACTTAAACACATATGTAATTTTTAGTTGAACGTACCATGCAGCACCATTCAGCTTGGATGTGCATCAGTCAATTCACATGTAGCTGTTTCTTTGAGGGGGTTATTTCTTTTAACAAATTCACCGATTCCTCAAGAAACAGCTTTGCGTGGAGCTGGCTTACTGGGCAAAAAGTACCTTGATCAATTGATCTGGTACCCCAAATCGTCAAAACAAAGTGATCCCCAGAGTGTCAAATTGACAAAAATCTGAAATTCTAAGAACAAAAATATATGAATAATCAAATGTAGGTATTCAAAATATCTGGCTTTAGGTCATCCTGTGGGGATGATCACACCTTTGGAGCTGCGGATCACTGAGCTCATGCATCACCTGAAAATCGAATCAGCTGTGGTTAAGGGCGCCAAGAATGTGGTGAAGCAGTTTGGTGGAAGCAAAGTCCAGGACCGCATACTTGCACAGGTGTGTATGGCTATTTGAAAACTTTATTTTCTACCCTCAATAAAACTTTCACACTGCTCACTCTCTCTTCTGAAGAGGGCGGAGAGGCAGTCATGAAGGCACACAATCTGTCGTAGATGACGGTCTTTGTCTTAACCATTGATCTTCGTTACTGGGAAAGCCACCCTCTCAGGGAATCCCACAATTTTTATAGAGTAAGGAGTGAAGAGGTGACAACAATGAATGTTGAAGTGTGAATTCAGTAGTACTGACAAGTTAGTTGAAAGATAAGAAGAGAAAGTTGGTAGTAAATCCATTAGAAACAATCCCCGGACGTCATACTCTATTAGACGCTGGATGGTCTGGATGTATATGTATCAGATACTCTGATGTTTCAGGCTCAGGAAAAGATGCAAGAGTCTTCTCAGAAGTTGGATTTGTTGCGTCTCTCCCTGGAGAGGTGTTTGACTGAGCTGCCCTTGGACGATCCCAAGCATTCTGCCATCAAGCAGGAGATGAATTTGGAGACATCGCTTTCCACTGGCATGCAAACCAAGCAGCCTGGCTCATTTTCCTCCCTCTGTTCTTCCTTATTAAAGCCAGCCAGTCTTACAGGTAACATTTACATTGCATTTGTTAGGGGTTCATGACCTCTTCCATTTGCCAGTGGAATTAAATGAAGTCCTGAAAAACACCTCGAGTCAAGAATGTTGAAAGAATGAAAGAGTATTCAAATGTGTTTTCTCAGGTCGGTTAGAGGTATGTTTGATGGGCTGCCAAGACCTGTTGGAGAGTATTCCTGGCCGCCCTCATGTAGCCACCGTGTCAACGCCACCTGCAAACCTGTCTGTTGCAAAGTCACTGAAGATGCGAGCTGGACTATCAGGACGCAGTGTCAATGACAAAAATGCAAAGGCAGATGCGCTGTCTGGTAATATCTTCTGTACTCTTGCTGTGTTTAATGAGAATTGTAAATATCTGTTGGTTATCACTCCTTTTCATCAACAAAATGAGGAACGAAAGCACCATATCTCAGTGAAAATCGACAAAAACATTTATCAAGAACCTCATCCTCCCCAGAAATGTAAAACATGAAGCGCTCAAAAACCTGCACCTCTACCTCTCCTCTGACATTACATATTATGTATCTGTTTTTGCATTGTTTCTACGCTAGCGGAGATAAGTGCTGTGTTGAAGGTAGACAACAGAGTCGTGGGGCGCACACACTGGAGACAAGTTGGAAAAGAGGCATGGTCCCAAAGCTTCAGCACTGATCTTGAACGGGTGAGTGACTCCTACTTTTTGTTAACATGACACATTTCAAATCACATTATGTGAGCTTAAATAAATCTGCACATTACAACAATATCACATAATTATAACCTCCACCTAGGCGTACTTGGTTGGTGATACATTAACATCAGCATGATGAAGATGTTCTCCGCTAAAGAGTAGCACAGTATCACAGAAAAAGTCTGAAATTCTCAACTGCTGTCCCAAGGCCTTCTGAGGAACCTCCTAGTGTGTGCATATATTCTGTCTGTGCTCTCTTTTTTTTCCTAACTCTTACTGTTGTTATTTCATTTATGTTGTTTTTACATGATATCATTTGGTTTTTACTTCTCACGACCCAGTCAAGAGAGCTGGAAATTTCTGTGTATTGGAGGGACTGGCGTGCACTATGTGGAGTGAAGTTCCTGCGGTTGGAGGACTTCTTGGATAACCAGAGGCATGGCATGTGTCTCCAACTGGAACCTCAAGGCATTCTCTTTATTGAGGTTCTGTTGATTGATATCTTTACAGTCCATTCTATGTCCATTCTATGTTTGAAGTTATCCTACTCTTCCTTCTCAGGTGACATTCAACAACCCTGTAATCGAGCGGTGTCCTAAAATACAGAGGCAGAAGAGAATATTCCCCAAAGAAAAAGGTATTGGCGCCTCCCACCACATGTGTTTGTCTAATTCCATGTATTGGCTTAATTTTTCGTCTGTTATCTTGACAGGGAAGAACTTTTTGCGGGCTGCTCAAATGAACATGAACTTTGCCACTTGGGGACGTTTGATGATGAGCGTTCTGCCACCTTGCAGCTCCCTGGAGCCAATGAGTCCCCCATTAGCTTCAGTCTCCAGGCCCATCCAAACTGCAAACTTCTCCCCCATGGGGTAAGATTTCTCGGCACGCTGTGACACAACAACATTTCAAGGTGGTGATAGTATGTTGAAATGAACACTAAAACAAAGGTGTTGTACTATATTTGATCCACATTTCAGAGAGTCTGCTGTGGAAAATTTGGATGATTGCGAAGAACAATCCCTTAAAGCCTCGCCTAATTTCAGGAAGAAATCCAAGAACACCTCACTGGTGAGCAAATTTCATCCTTTAAATGACATGTCTGCATTTTTAAAATTGTGCACTTATTTCCAAATGCACCGTAGACATAACATTTATTTAACATCCGTAAGGGGCAATTTCACTCCAGGACTGTTTGAAGGTCTGCTTAGAATGGAGTAGAGTTTGTTTCATTGTATGGCATATTGCATTGTTAACATGTACAAACTGAAGTCTACCCGATAAATATAACTTAAACCAGCTTAAGGCGGCTTCTTTGATGCCAATCAGATCTTCTAGCACCAATAGAAGGATCTGATGGTCAATGGTGTCGAATAAGGCACTGACATTTAGAGGAACAACCACAGCAGCGAGACCTTCATCAGAAGCGGTTAGGAGGTCATTTGTGACCTTCACCAGTGCTGTCTCGGTGCTGTGATGCATTCTGAAACCTGACTGAAATTCCTCAATTAAATTATTGATCTGCAGGTAGTCGCATGACTGTTTAGCAACAACTTTCTCCAGGATCTTGGAGTGGAAAGGAAGGTTAGAAATAGGTATGCAGTTAGCTAAGACCCCTGGATCAAGGTTGGGTTTTTAAGAGGACGTTTGATTACAGCAACTTTGAGAGACTCTGGTACGTAGCCAGCCAACAGAGGCATATTAATCATATTGAGCACAGATGTTGCTAATAAGGGAAGGACTTCTTTGAGCAGGCTAGTTGGAATAGCGTGTATGCATGTACTAACAGCACAAGATACATAAATTTGCTTACCTGTACTGGCTGTTTCTCTCATTGTCTTACAGTCTGAAATGGAGAACATCAACAACAGCATCACGTCAAGAGGACAACATCCATTCCCAAAGTAAGCTATAACAAGCAGAAACATGTTTTCCATTACAAAACTAATTATTCCAAAATTTTTGTTCGTGAGGTAGAGGGTGCCATTTGAAAAACCTTGGAAACCTGTCAACCTTTTTGTCCATGTTTAGACTTAATGAGTGATAAAAAAAGTAAGAAAACAACCCATGTGTACATACAGTACCATTTTCAAGTTCTCATTCAGTACTTGCTGTGAAGCTAAATCTCTTGGCAGTAAGCTGCTATATGGAAACTTTTCCTTGAGTAAGTAGTACCGTATATTAAGAATGAATTTACTGAGCTGAGCTCCAAAATCAACCCTTGATCATCAATTATGACTGAATGAAATACTGTGTATGCATTTATCAATTTGGAGTAATGGCAAAATTTACAATAATGTTACGATGTTACCATAATGAGGATTTATATAAAGATTTGGGGCATTTATTTCTATAAAAACTTTTGACCAACTGATCACATGTGTTCAAAGTCAATCAATATATTTTGCAATGTAAACATCTGTTTCCTCTCTGGAGAGGGAAAGATGCTCTACAGATGGATGACTTCAAATGCTTCTCAGTCTTGGGACGGGGTCACTTTGGAAAGGTATGTAGTCACCATTACTGATGTGACTTTTTACATTCTTTTTCTCCTTTGTCTGGAAAGAATTTCTCAAGATTTTTCGGCATATCAACCATATAAAACAAAATAGAGACATGGTACATGTGACTCCTTGACCATATTGACTACATCGACCGTGTCGTGATCAGCATTTTGGGAGATGTCCACCTCCTTCTGTCCTTCAAATCTCCAATTGACACACTGACCATCATAATGTCTTTCAGAATCTTTGTCTCTGCCACCTCCAGCTAAGCCTTCTGTTGTATAGACAGGCACTTCACCAATACTAGGGGCACACTAACATCTTGGTATACCTCTGTGTCTGCCCTGCATTTTTCACTACACTATGCTTTTATCTTGTGCACTGTCAATGGATTTGAATGGTTGACCCAAGGTATTAATGTGCCCCCTCCACACTACCTCTTCTCCTTAGATTCTCACCCTCACCCTCAATCACACTCATACACATGCCATCCGTAGTACTCTGTTTGACTCTGATTCCTCTACTTTCCAGCGTGTTCCTCCACTTCTCCAGCTTCTCCCCCCCCAGCCCCCTTCACTACCTTCATAAACATCAAATTTTCGATGTAGACTAACCTGGACCCATTTGTCACTCCAGATGTTGACCTCCACAATATGATGCTATCATACAGTACCACAGTTTCTCTCTTGGTATCCTATCTTGTGCTTTGTATATGCTCTGCAAAGGAACTCTGTCTGGTATTTTCTATAGTTCCCCACCAGTACTCTCAACGCAAAAATGGCGTCAGTGATTCACTCTCTTGGCATGAAGTCATACTGCTGTTCACCAATATTTACCTCCTGCCTTGACCTAGCTTCAACAACTCTCTCCCCTATTTTCATGATATGACTCTTCAGCTCAATACATCTACTGTATTGTTAATGTATCTCTGCATAACTCCCTTGTCAAGTTACAAAATACAGCACTATGCAGAAAAAAGCATTTTCATTATGTCGAGTAGTGAGATGAGATTAATGTCAATTGAAGACAATATGCTGTACGGAAATTCCCGACAACAGTAACTAATTTAGTCAAACAATTTTCACCTCATACACGTATGAATTTTCGATAGCAAATCCTTATGAGTTGTTCTCCGTGGAGGGTTCTTCTGTGGAATCCCCACTTCTGAAGAGAAAGGTGTCTCCCTCCCTCCAATGGTGTCAAGGCCTGTTTCGGTGATCTGTGTCAAAACAAGGGTGGACGACAAGTGCTTTGAACTCCTTAGTAATCTGTTTTGAAGAGACACAGCATTACAATGTTTGATAGAATGTCACTATGTCCTAGATAGAAGAAAGAGAAGAGAAGTGGACTGAGAACTATTTTGTCACACATGATGTATGAATGAATGTTCCCCCCACTCCCCACCCAACCAAACTGTTGCTAGGTGCTGTTAGCGGAGTATAAAAGAACAGGCCAACTATATGCCATAAAAGCCCTGAAGAAAGGAGACATTGTGACACGTGATGAAGTTGACAGGTGAGAGACTATATTTGCTTTGAAATATTTCTAAATACTTTGGTGATAATTGATCATCCTTCCAACAAAAATGCCAGATTAATGAAAACAAGGCTTGGCTTGAGGTCAAATATATGATGTTAAACAATTCTCTGTACCAGTCTCCTGTGTGAAAAGAGGATCTTTGAAATAATCAATGCATCACGTCATCCCTTCCTGGTGAACCTACATGGATGCTTCCAAACCACAGACCATGTGTGCTTTGTGATGGCCTATTCCCCTGGGGGCGATCTCATGAAGCACATTCACAACAACATCTTCACTGAGAAACAAACCAAGTGAGCTGTGAAAACTGGAACGCTGCATTAGTGGACTCACTGAATCATGCTAAACTGTTGGTTTTTTAAAAGGTTTTATTCTGCATGTGTTCTGCTTGGGCTGGAGTTTCTCCACTCTCACAAAATAGTGTACAGGTGAGATGTGAATATCCAGAGGTTGCTGGATGTGTCTTTGAAACACAACATTACATTTGTATTTGGTGCTGCTAATTCATATTTTAATTTCAGATCATCTTTGTGTGTTTCATAGAGATCTGAAATTGGATAATCTAATTATGGATGCAGATGGCTTTGTAAGGATTGCAGACTTTGGCCTGTGTAAAGAAGGTAATTGTCCATGCCTCTGTCATCTTTCACTAACGAAAGATTAGTTCCCTGATGATAGCAGACCTCTTTCCCTGGCTTCATTACTTTGCACTAACAGGCGTAATTGTTGTGTCCTGATCTTGAACATTGTTTGCCCCTTAGTCCTCCATTAGTTTGCATGGGGAGGTGACCATGAAGCAACCCCTGTAGATTCTTAACCCAACCTCAGCTTACTCCTTTCCACATGGACTAGTTGCTATTCTACTCCAAGTCCCTATTATTAGGGACTTATAAGCCCACTATTATTATAATTCTACTATTATAATTATCCCACATGACTTTTTCTCTTTCGTATCTGATGTGTTTTCCAGGTGCATACTAGTAATTTAGTGGTGTATAACATTGACAGTCACATGTTAACATGTTAATGTAGTTTTGGGCATTCACCAGAATCGCAATCAGTATGTAGATATATAAACTCTTTGTGCAACATATATAGATGTATTTATTGATATATATTAACATGTGTATATGTGCATATACTGTATATCTACAGTATGTTTGACTTGATGATTACAGCAAGTCTTGAACAGTGGTTTCTTAGGTTTTTATGTTAGGTTATGCTGTATTGTTTGCAGGTATGGGCCATGGAGATCGAACGTCGACATTCTGTGGCACACCGGAGTTCCTGGCTCCAGAGGTGCTAACAGACAATAACTACACCCGTGGTGTGGACTGGTGGGGGCTTGGGGTCCTCATCTATGAGATGTTGGTTGGAGAGGTTAGCATGAAAATTGATGTTATTGTTCACATTGACCGATCTTTATATGGCCCGTGTATATACAGTGTACAGTATGTGCACATGTTTTTGACCATGTGTACCGGATTGAGGTACAATTCAATTAAAATCAACGAGAGAGATATATGTGAATACAAACACGTTCTTCTCCTCCCGGAAAACCTTATGTCAGTAATGATTCAGTTTTATTGAGTTTGTTTTTGTGAAAACATCAAATGGTGGCAGTGGGCACAGTGGTATGTATTTACATGAATGTATGTACTTAGAATTCCTGTGTGCATCCATGACGTGTAACAGCTTTTGTGACTCTGTTGCTGCCGGTAATGGTTGCTGTTTTGCTGTCATATTTTCCGTTTCAGTCACCCTTCCCTGGAGATGATGAGGAGGAGGTTTTTGACAGCATCGTCAATGATGAAGTGCACTACCCTCGCTTCCTATCTCCTGAGTCGGTATCCCTCATTCAAAAGGTCAATCATCATATTAATTCTAAAAAATTCACCTGAAAAGGAAAATTGTGTTTACAGTGTTTCATTTTCACACAGTCAACTCTTTGGCTGGTGATTTACTAGTCAATCTAACTGCCGACCTCTCACCTAATGATCTGCTGTTCATGACCAGAAGAATGAAATTGCGAGACCATGCAGCTGAAATGGGCACAGGATAACCTTTTATGACCTTTGCTCGTCCTTTCCAGGGTCAACAGGTTACAGACATGCTCAGCATTGTTAGTCTCACATAATGAGTCCTGTGCATTATTTTGTGTCTTTAGCTGCTGAGGAAAGATCCAGAACTCAGGCTTGGGGCAGGAGAACAAGACGCTGCTGAGATCAAGAGACACAAATTCTTTCAGGTTATCATCTATTTTGCATCGTCAAAACGAAATACTCCCATTGGTACAGTTCTTTCTGCAATCCCGTCTTGTCACTCTGTTTAAGCAGGGCATGGACTGGGATGCTCTTCTGGCTAAGAGGGTGAAGCCTCCCTTTCTGCCACTCATCAAGGCACCACATGATGTCAGTAACTTCGATGAAGAGTTCACCTGCCAAAGGCCTGTCCTTACACTGCCACATACGTCCTCTGTCCTCACCACTGAGCAACAAGCTGTGTTTGCAGATTTTGACTTGTCTCTCATAAGCTGACCTCTGCATTACAAAATAACCTTTCATGGTCAAATAGATGAAGAAAAATCCCATACTGTAAATTATTCAAAACAAAATCCGCCACTATTGCAGGAGGTATTCCCAAAGGTGTGTTTCAATCATCACTGCCTAAAAGCTCCTAAACAACGAACGCATATTGTTTGCTGACACAAGCATTAAAGCTGGAACCATTACATTTTGCTACAATATGATATCACATACTCGGAATACAACTTTTCCTACTTTGTTTAACACTTGACATGTAACATGTTGCCTGACAAGTTGGTGCATCAGACTTCATATTCTTCAGGAGATATACTTCAAGTGCTAAACATGACAGGAAGTGTAGTTTTATTTCTTTCCTACTGGCTTGAGGAAAACGTATTTAATTTATTGAGTATACAGTATTTACAAATGCTAAAAACATCAACAATATTGCATATTTAAGTACACAACATGAATTACACAATAATTCAATACCATGTTAAAACATCCACAACACTTATTGCTCTTGCTGATTTTCTGCTGTGCAGAATACATGAACATCACTCAAAAAAGGTATGTTTTTCATTACAAAATAGTTTATCAAAATGTGTTAACAGTATACAGTCAAAGTTAATTGCTAATCAGCATATTAAATGAAGAGCTGGTGCTTCTCTCATCATTTACTTGTATTACAAAACACTGTTTCACCATTGCTTTGTTGCATGTTCAAATAACACACTTCTAACATCAAGGTTTTAGGAAAGCAAAAATCCTGAGACAACCTGCAAAGAAGCCGCAATTGCAGTTTGTCCTGTTTATCTGGATTGCCGGGAAATTTCACTGCAAAGTAGCCAGGATCATCCTGGTGGATGGGAGGTGACAATATGGCATGCAGGTTTCCAGGTTATCACATAAACTTGTAAAATGAGCACCAATAACTCGGGTAGAACATACTGTATAATTCATACACATATTGTAATCAAGTATGAGTCTCAAGTTACCAACACAGAACAATCAGTCACATAAATGAGACAATGGAGAAACAGATGAGAGGTTGGATGGGCAAAACATGTCATTTAAGAGTAACTAAAGACAATAAATTAAGAAATTAATTTTAAAATTTAATAAAAGGATTTAATCTGGTGGCTTCACATTAGGCAAACGGCATTAAGGAACATAATTCTGAGGCTGTACACTGTTGTGGCAGAGATAGTAGGGATAAGATAACAACATTGCTGCAGTGGCAGCTGTAGAATAACAAATGGAAATCAAAATATTCTCAAATGTGCAGTTTTATGAATTTGGAGAAGTATGAGAAAGCAAAGTCCTAACATTTCATTGCTTAGAAAATGTTGTGCTCAAAATTCCAACTAGGAGCTAGGAGCTACTTTGCATTGGTTTGGTGTTATTCCAACTGCCCTTATATTGCCCTCTTTTGCAGCCACTTCTTGTGAATGAATAAATGTTGTGGAGAAATGTTTTTATCACCAACAACCGGGGATATCCTTTTTTTTTTCTTCCTTATATCTGGTTCTTATTGGGAGCAGGGAATGGGAGGTTGCGAGATGTTTTGTTTGCTTTGCTCTATGTGATTTGAGCATATATTTTATGTTTGGATTTGTTCATCCTTTATAAGGGTGTGGGCCTTATACCTGTGCACAATATCAAAAAGAAAATGAATAATAAATGTTTCATCTGCTAAAAACACTTCGTTGCACTTGCTGGACAACTTTTTCCATCTTCCTGTGATATGTTGTTGCATGAAAACCCCCTGAAAATTTGTTCAGTCTGCTGGATGAGTATCAGGCTTGACATGAAAATAAAAAATATGTTCTTTTCTCTCCGGATCAACTTTTTGAGATTGTTTTCAATTGTGTGGTGTCAATTCAGCACTTTGTAAAAAGTCCAACTGTGGTGTAAAAACACAGGGAAAGCAATTTAGGTGTCCACAGAAAATGAGTATGGAAATGTCCATTATGGCTAAGAAATACAGAAGAATAGAGGGAGTTTGGACAAAGAATGTTAAGGATGGAGTTGCCAGACAGGAGGAAAAATGGAAGACATTAGAAAAGGTTTGTATAATGAAAGAGGAGATGAGCATAGTCAGTGCCTGAAGATGAAATGATGAGATGATCCACTGTGGCAACCCCTACAGGGAGCTGTCAAAAAAACAGGGAAATGGGATGTGGTGGTTCTACAATTACAGGCCTGTAGGCCAAAATATGCCATATTTTCACTGAGCCCAATAGTCCCTCAATGTTTAGCTTATGATAACTCAGAATGATTCTGAATGCAAGATGTTGTACAAATTACGAGATTTGGTCACCACCCTCTGTGAAGTAACTTTGTTCCCATACCACCGTGCTCCACACGCAGAAGAACATCCAAAGATTATTCACCACACCATGGTCAAAAGGGTTTTCATCTGCACCACAGTGTTTAAGGTAGGAGATGCGATGTCGGGACATGAATTCCCAAGTGGTGGTGTTCAGAGAAACCAGGTAAAGATGCGAGCCAAGCAGCAGCAACACTATCAGGGAGAGCACAGCCATCAGCACCACTACGGCCAGCAGGACCCCATTGGTGTGCAACCATAGGTCAGAAGTGGATGCGTAGCTGAAGCCTGTCCTGAGTAAACAAACAAATTGGGAGTTTGCTGTTCAGGATTTGGCATTTTTGTCATAATTTTTGACAAACTACAACTATTTTCATCAGAGTGCATGTCACAAGAATAGAAAGGAGTGTAAACATTCAGCTGAAAATCTGAACCATCTGCAAGCTATGGTACATGAAATTATGGCACAAATGTGTGGAGTAGGTTTATGCTAATAGCTAAATTTCAGCCATTTTATTGAGGTGTCAGGTTGCAAACAAATCCCCGTTTAATACTGAAAAGATAGTAGGCCCACACACCTCTTGAGTTAATTAGAAGACACGGGCCACTGTAACAAATCAGTCTCTCATATACTCGTCCCCATTGATTTGGTGAAGTGCTACATACACAATATTATACATCTGAATTACATTATGCTATGTCCTCATGTCATATCTTATTTTCTCACCAGGCTATTTGCAGTCCCCACAGTTGCACGAGTAGCTGGACTGCAAGGTAAAGCACAAACCAGCGGTGGTTCTTCTCACCAACACAGTTCTCAATCCAGGGGCAGTGATGGTCATATCGCCGAACACAATGCTGACATGTCTGGCAGTGCTTTGATCTCATTGGCTGCTGCTTGGAAAAAAAATATTTGAAATACTTACAAAAATACTCACGTTAAGTATTAACACATTTTATTGTTGTGTGGCAATTGTTGCTTGCTTTGGTGTGTAATAGGGATGAAGGAGTCAGGGTTCGGGTAAGGGAAGGGTAAGGGATAGGGTAGGGCAGGGAGTGATGTGGTTGTCTTGTGGGTCATTAATTTGAATGGTGATTTTATTTTTCCGTTTTAGTGCAATTAAGATGGAATGTCTGAATTGTGATATATCTGTCTTGTGTTCCTCTGCTGGGATAAGACTGAGAAAAAAGTCCTTGTTGATGACCTACCTGAAGCGAACAGTGTCCACACCGACGCAGTCTTAAGGACTTTATCTGTGGAATCATGTCCTGGTGCTCCTCAGTCAAACCTAGAATAAACTGGAACACATCTGCTATCAATTGATTGACCCAGACTTGATCGACTGATTGGATCCTGATAGATTCAATCAATTGTACACTTGATTGATTCAATCAATTGTACACTGATTGGATCATGATATATTCAATCAATTGTACAGATTCATTGACTCGGAATTCTGAATCTGATTTGTGATATAAAGAACGATAACCCAATGAAAATATTATGTATAGCTATATACAGTATAGCAGATATATGTTTCACCTGCAAGTCGTGGTCATCAGACAAAATAAAGCCTGGGTCCATTAGGGAAACGGCGAAATACAGCAACACAGACGCGAGGACCATGAGCACGAACAGCACAGGCTTGAGCAGCTCTCCCGCCTCCTCTTGCCTTCTAAGCTCTGCTCCAGAGGGTTAAAAGACAGACAAACCCGGGCTGACAGGGAACATAGTCACGGTCTTGACTTTTATAGCTATAATTTACATGTCAATGACTGAGACACACCAGTCAAGTGGGACCAAGCAGCTAGAGACTGATGATGTCACTGCACTAACCATCATGTTATCATATTATAACTGGGCAAGTGCTAAGACGCGCCGTGCGGAATTCGTATTCCCAGGACATTTGTTCATGGCTTACCTGTGTCATGAAGGAAGAGAATTAAAGTGATGACCCATGTCAATATTACGTGGGCTGTCCTTACCAGAAACCCTGAGCCGAAAACATTTTTGAACATGGTCCTAACATGTTATTAGTTCCTCCATTGAGACAAGCACTGTATTAACTCCACACTGTCATAAATACCCGAATAATTTCAAAACGAAGTCAAATGATTTAATCCACAGTGAAAGCGAACAAGGGCTAGCTCGAAGAAAGGAACCAAACAGAGTGACAGGTGTCGTTATCTTCGGTTAGCTAGGTTAGCTGTCCACAGCTCACGGCCATGGCGACGCGAGTCTGCGCCGTTCGCACTGGATAAATGATGCGCCGCGTGAGCTAACCGACACGCTACAGCTAATGCGGCTCAAAACCACTTCAACTGGCGTGTGGTGTGGACACATCACTTCATGTCTTCGTGCTCCGGCCGCGAACGCGCAATGGGACAAGTCCACCATCGCTTTAATCGGGAGTTGGGGTAGATTACGGAGGAAAACACTTTATAAGGCATCTATATGTGTCGGGAGGTGCATCCCACATACCGCTAAACAGTATTACAGATTCTGTCATTCAGTTGTGTCTCTCACCAAATACTTGTAATATGGAAAAGCTTTAAAATGCATGACTCGTCATTTGAATTACTTGCTCGATCCCCCAACATTTGCGTGATCGACCGTGGAGAACCTACATATCGACAAGCAGTGATGAAACTAACATCGTTGTACATCTTAATGACGTTATTGCTCCCCAAACGCCAGGGTGATAATATGAGCCGCCCATTCCTCATGGTACGTCATGAGAGCGTCTGTGACGTCACAAGGCATGATGTCGACCCGGGCACTGGCCTCCAAGGGACGTGTGCGTCCCTTATTCCCCTTATTCCTCATCTTGTTAATCAACTGATTGACAAATTTGGACCCACTGATTTTGGTGCAATTTTATTGCAAGTTCCTCTGGATTAAACACATGGCAAAATAAGTTATCAAATCATATATAAACAGAATTAAGAAAGGCATTCTATGACTGTGCAGTTGCTCTTTATTTGCAGCAAGCCACATTATGAACTTTGCAAATTTATGGTGAGAAGTTGGAATGATGTAGAATTTAGCACGCATCAATGAGCATAAAAGTCAATATTTTCAAAACAGAGCAGTTATATAGTGTTATGTATGGAGGATTATAAAAGCTTATCTGTTATCATAACAATGTGAAATTGTGCCATAGCGCATGGCAAAGTTAACATGGTGTGACAGAAATACTAAATCTTATGGGACATTGTATGTGTATATCAATTGCATGCAATTTTCTCCCCCTCCTCATCTCAATTTAATTCAATTTCATCTGTATAGCGCCAAATCATTACTGAAGTTATCTCAAGGCACTTTCCAGAATGGAGTCAGATTAGCCCCTCAACATACACAGAGACCCAACATTTCTCCCACTGGCAAGCACTTTGCAACGATGGCGAGGATAAACTCCCCTTTGATAGGAGGAAACCTTGGGCAGACCAGACTGCAAACAGCCATCTGCCTTGACAGGTTGGGTTTAAGGTGAGTGACAGAGACAGAGGCAGAGACAGGTATAAAGAGAGAGAGAGAGAGAGAGAGAGAGAGAGAGAGAGAGAGAGAGAGAGAGAGAGAGAGAGAGAGAGAGAGAGAGAGAAGCTCAGTGCATCAGCAGTCTCACTCTAGCAGCATATCTTGGACTTACTATGAGATTTACCAAAACGGAAAGTTTTTTTAGCCTACTCTTTAAAGTCAAGAGGGTGTCCGCCCCCTTCAGACTGAGACTTGCAGATGGTTCTAGAACAGAAGAGCCTGATAGTTGAAGGTTCTGTCTGCCATTCTGCTCTTACAGATTCTGGGGATCACAAGTAAACCTTTCAGGATCAGTTCAGCTTCACTGGCACCTGGGGTATTGTGGCAAATACCTCTTCAGAGATTGAACACTCTTTTTAGGAAATGCTCTACCTAGCATGCTAGGATGTTACTCTTATCAGTGAGCAAGACAGACTTGTCAGAGGAATGGACTGGAACTGAACCAGTGGTTTTAGGCCTGTAGACCACACGCCGGCCTGTGTGGAAAAGCCCTTGAAAGGCTGCAGGCCTTGTCATAAAGATGTTGTGGGCTTCCTAGAGCTGGTTGATGGTGGTGCCAATCTCTGCATCATTCTTGTCAAACCAGTCTCTCAGTGCTTCCTCTTGACGAAACCAAGAGTATCAGCAGCAGCAGTGTAGACACTTCCCTTGAAGATCTTCCATTGTTCTTCCGTTTCATTCTCTGGGACAAAGCTGCAAAAGGCTTGTGTGATGTTTTCTTCTAGCACTTTGTTGTCACTAAGCGTCTGACATTGAGCTTATGCATGGACTTTTCTTGGGCTGTCTTCCTCTTCTGGGCAAGGTGGATGTTCTTCAGGCTTCATCTTCAGGCTTCCCAACACAGTAGAAGATGTAGCTTCCTCCAACTTCCACCTGCAACTCGAGTCTCCCTCAGGGCTGCTATGTCGATTTGGTACTGACCAAACCTGGCAATGAATGCTGATCAGGGCATTGGTCGGTCGCCTCTGTCGAGCAGGATTCGGACATTCCATGCTCCGAGAATTAGGGATTTCATCTGTTTTCTGTATTTTCAACCACAGAGATGGATGGCCACTCAGAGCAGTGACCCCTAAACTGGGAGAGTGGCTCCAGCAGATCCCAGGAACGACATAATACTACCACCACTCATTGGTTATCATTGGTTATTAATTTCTATCTATCTATCTATCTATCTATCTATCTATCTATCTATCTATCTATCTATCTATCTATCTATCTATCTAAGAAAGATTGAGGAAATGGCCCATAAATATCTCCTGGTGTACAATGTTACAAACATTTTGCCGGTTGATAAAAAGTAATTTGCGGAGACTCGGCGAGGCGTCTCTGCAACAAGGTGGAATGGATGAATCGCAAGGACGAGGGGGGGCGCTGTTTCTACTTTCCCTACGCATAAGCGGGGGAGTTAGAGGTGCATGAAATGGAGAAAAATGGCGGATCATGTGCAGGTGAGCAGAGGTTTCTTGTTTTTGAAATGAACAAATGGCCCATGCGTGGATGAATTAGCCGAGTCGCTCATCGGAGCTCCCCGTCTTTCTTCGCATCTTCATCTTGTGGCCTCCGCGTGTTGGAGGCGCTCGTATTGAGTGTGTCGGTGCTAAAAGAAAGGGATGTGACTGCCTGTGTTGACTTGTGGCCTGCTGTCATCGCACAAGACTGGCTTACTGTGCGGCTAGCTTGTGTTAGCTACGAGGTTGATGTCATGTGTGCAAACGAAAATAAAGCCCCTGTACCTCCACAAGTAGAGGGATGATTTTCTACGTTCGTGTCAATCGATCGGACACCTTTATCTGAGCGGGTGCTCGTTTTGTTTTTGAATTATGAATGACCAAATACATTCAAATTGGAAAGACGCAGACCTCGCTCACGGGAAAGCTGACAGGCTAACCGTAGCTTGTTAGCGGTCTGCAACAGTCGCTTGTTGATGTCTCTATGATAAGGGGACATTAGACATTGCAAAGTGAACTGTTCGTCCTGGACACTTGAAATACATGTGTACTGTAACTGTGTCAAAAGGGCACGGTTCGTCTCAGGGCATATTGCAAGCTAACGTTAGCTATAGTCTAGACATTCACTTCTCCCGCCCGACCCCGTTTGAAATCATGAGTTGTTTTGTTTTAACTATTTGCCGGTAATGGCTTCGACTCGAGTCAAAGACGTCGAAATCGCTCGGTCTATCAAAAAAGTGCCATCGATAGACGTAGTCTCTGTAAATTTCAATTGCAGTAATAACGCTAACCTGCCAAAGTGCTCGCAGATTAATGGAAAGTAGCGGACACATGTTTTGAAAGACTTATTCTCTTAGGCTGTTTAGCGATTTCACAAGGTATACCGGGGAACGACTTATTTTCTCTCAAGTGTGTTCTGTCTAAACGTGTCGCATTAGAGGTGTATGATGAGAATTAGTCATTCTACAGTTTATTGTAGTATATGCTCACAGTATGTGTTTGTGGAGGAGCTTGCGATACGATAACCGTCAGTGTCGGACGCAAATCTGAAAACTTGAGAAAGAGTATAATCGGCTCCATAGCGGTTACACATAGCGATAGTGTGCCGTGAACAGGTCACCCACCAACACATACAGCCTTTACTTTTGGAGGGTATACCACTATGTTGCCTCTGGAAGTGAAGCGATGAGTACCACCTAAGACCTAAGTTGGGGAGGACGGAGACCTTATATCAAATCTCTGTTCCATGCATTTTCATGCATTTCATCGTACCTTGAGTAATAACACAGCAATTGCAAAATTGCACAATTGGAAGTAAAGTTGAAAATCATTCACAATGACTTTGTAATAGACTGAAGCTATTCACTTTCATTTCAAAGCACGGTGCACAATAAGCAAGAATCTGACAAACGTCTGCAGCGGTTACACATTCCTTGAAATATTTAGTGAAATGTCCCAAAGCTCTCGGGGCACATGGCCATGTAGCCCACATCATGGTGCCACGGCTGGCACCTTAGCATCATGTCTTTGTTAACCCCGCAACCTCACCTCGCAAATTCATGCATGTTGAGATGTTTTCATGATTATAAGCAGCTGAATCATTAAGAACGCGTGGACTTTTGCTTACCAGAAGGGGGCAGGAGCAACACAGATACGAGATTTAAACCGAGCCCCTTAAAGAAGAGAGGGTTCGTTTCGTTTTTGTAGGAGGCGGTTGGAGAAATAAACCGTATGATTGTGGAATAGACAAAAAATTGAACTATTTTCTAAGTATGCACAGCATATATGTCTCAAAACAAACCATCAGTAGTCTGCTGGTCCACCCATAGATAAATTCATGAATCAATACCTAAAGAAATCAAACATAAATCTTAAAATATAGTGAGGGTACTAATATGTCCAAATAAATTATCGTAATTTCCAACAACTGCCTTGTCATGTTTTCAGGATGTGCCTTGTCCCCTTGTCCCCTTATTTGCCTTGGACTAGCTAGCACATTTTTAAGTTCCAAAAAAACTTTGATTGTTACTGTGCATATGTTATAATTCCTACATTTCCAGAGATCACATTTACAGATTCAGCATACACAGCAAACAGAATTTGATCATAAGGAGAACAGTACAGTATATGACTTAACTAACTGACACAATTAGAACATATGTCTACAGACACCCCTGTAACTCAGAGGGCTGCAAATAACAAAAACAACAAACAACTAAACAACTTATCTCCACCAAATAGCATGCACATTTTACATTGCATTATTACTGTTTGCTCTCCTCATTTAGTCAGCAACACTGTAACACTGTTAAGATAGTAAAAGCAATATAGATTTCCTCTCTTTCCCTTTTTACTGTTTGCTGTCTTGTATAGACAGTCAAGATTTCTCTCATTTATTCTTCTCGTCAAAATAAAATGCACGAATAGCAAATTTTACCAGGGTTAACCCTGTTCCCGAGTACTCCACCCTTTTGACTCAGCACTTTGGCGCTGACCGCTACCCCAACGTTAAGTGTCCATGGGGCAAGATATTTTCTCCTAGTTTGAATGATCTGGTTAATGCAGAAAAGGAGCTTCAAAAAATGTCTGCATTGGAATAACAGCACAAATTTATTATTTTATTATCTGTGTTCTCAACATGCCCCTTTACCCTATCACCCATATTATGACACTTCGGAAATTCTATAATCATAAAGCCAGGTGTAAGCGGAATGATACACTGTTATGTAATGAAGCCTGTCATCACTGACTTGAATATTTGAAAATATCCTGGGGATGGGATCAATTTAGTCTATTTTATCTTCTTTTAGGACATATTAGTACCCTCACTATACTAGTTATCTGTATGCGTAAAAAGTTCACTTTAAAATTTGTTACTGGTGCTGAGAAGACAGCAGTCAGCAATGGAAGGGTTAGTAGCTGCACAAATAATGACTTAAGCACTAAATATTTCTCCACAGGTTTTCACAAAGCAATCCTGTTGATGTCTTTTCTCTGTATCTGTATCTAGGGCCTTGCCCAGCTGGAGATCCTCTGTAAGCAGCTGTATGAGACAACAGACACAGCCGTCCGACACCAGGCAGAGAAAGCCCTTGTGGAGTTCACTAACAGCCCTGATTGTCTCAGCAAATGTCAGCTACTACTGGAGCGAGGCAGTGTGAGTCCTTTGGTGACAATTAACAACACTGATGTCAATTAGTCATTTTGTGCAATCAAATAAAAAGTAAGAAAACTTTACGGGCTTAAGATTACAATGCCATCCTTGCTCCACACAAAATAAGGATGCAAAATGTGAACACATCATTTGCTTTGTGTGAAATTGTGAAGCCAGAGTAAAGATGGCTAGCTACAGGTCCAAGTTAAATTTTTCAGTTTAAACTCCCTCCCCTCAGATTGTATCATGTTGCATCTGCATGGCACAGAGTAGATAATGCCAGAATTCAGGGTGTGTTGAAATATTATGCACCGTCTGTTGAGAAAGCCACCAATATTATTGTTCTTCAGGGATGTTGAACAAGGTTACTGCAATATGGGTGTCAATGACATGCATCCAAGTCGAAGGTGACTTGACTTGATGAGGACTGAAGACAGTTTTCTGAATGAAATAAAATCATGTTTTGATCAAGAAGTTTTTCCTTGCAACTGTCGCTAATTGGGGATATGTTGTGTGTTCATCTGAAAGACTTTGAGTGTTTACATATTGAGGAGCTCTACCTGCTCCATCTTGGAGAACGCCCTTGAGATAACTTCTGTTATGATTTGGTGCTATACTCTTAAAATTGACTTGATTTGAATTTAATCGAATTCTGTCCATTCAATTGTCTTGATCTGTACCATTGGATCCCAAGCACAATTTTTAGATTTTGGCAAGGCGAAAATAAAGCATGTGTCTCCTGTGCCTCCACCATTGTCAGTCCTCAGAGGACTGAAGTTCCTACATAAGTTTTTCAATTTGTATATTCATGCCTCAAAATTTATGTTCATGCATATCCTGTGTTCTCTTTGCTTTGTAGTCATCATATTCTCAGCTGCTTGCCGCCACCTGTTTGTCTAAACTAGTGTCTCGGACCAGCAACCCTCTACCGCTTGAGCAGCGCATCGACATCCGTGAGTCACAGTTTTATTCACCATTTTAATCTCACAATATTTCACATGTCTGATAAATGTATTGTCATTTTTTAAATTTATGTCCATCAATGTTGAGACTACCTCAGACATCAGCATTTAGGTTTCTGTTTGACAAAGTTGAACCAGTCAGTTGAGGAAACAAGTTAAATTACTAAAACTGGAAAAACTTTGCTGTATCATCAATTCTGCCTGCCTAACAAATCATCATCCCTCATGAGTGGGCCGGACACTTAAGATATAGTTGCAGTCCCTGAAATTGTTCCTCTTAAATTCATTTTTGGGATCACTTATTCGTAATACACTCGAACTCGGCAGTAGACCACAGTTGCACCATACGTGGATCTGGGTATGTTCCCGCCCTGGACTCAGTCATTGTTGCCGCTACACACAGACGCTTCGGTTTTGAAAAAAATTGGATGGTATAACCGAAATGTTTTGAATACACCTTCCACTTACCTTTGTCTCCATTTTTGGGCCATTGTATGCACAGGATGTCTGAGAGTAGATGCACAATAAGTCACCCACATTCCATTATGGGTTTCTCACATAAGGTCACCTTTCTCACATAAGGGCACATCACATCCAGATTTTTGATATTTGATGCTCTCTAAATATCGATGCTCTTTTTTTCCTTTTTTTTCTATACAAAACCCCAGTACCTCCTTGGACTCATTATGCAGTGTGCCAACAACTCTGTCACTAGCATTATATCTCTCTCATCAAATTGATCATTGATAAGTGAACAGTTTGATGGCAGTTTGCAATGAAGGTTGCGCAAAATGTTGTGCAGAGCATGCATTTTCATCTCAGTAAGAAGTTATTATGCTTGTGTCTCTTTATGTACAGGGAATTATGTTTTGAATTATCTGGCTACAAGACCAAAGTTAGCAGCATTTGTTACCCAGGCCCTGATTCAACTATATGCAAGGATCACCAAACTGGGCTGGTTTGACTGCCAGAAAGATGACTATGTCTTCAGAAATGTTATTGCAGATGTGACACGTTTTCTACAGGTGAGTAGATGCTGGATTTCCTGTTCACGTGGTTGTAATATCAAGCTTTGTTCATTCATGTACCTTTATATTTAAACATAATGCTGGAATCAAAGAAATCTCTGATAATTCTGTCTGACTGTGTGCTGCTGATGTCTCCACAGGACAGTGTTGAACACTGCATCATAGGGGTCACAATTTTGTCGCAGCTGACAAATGAGATTAATCAGGTAGACTCATCCATTTCTCTTTTCATCGTTTAACACCCATTCAGCATTAACATTTTATATCAATTTGACAGGCTGACACAACACATCCGCTGACCAAGCATAGGAAGATAGCATCATCATTCAGAGATTCGTCCCTTTTTGACATTTTCACCCTTTCCTGCAACCTCCTCAAGCAGGTATGTGAGTTGGTTTGTCTGTCGCTGGAGATTTTAATTTTAATTTTAATTTTAATTTTAATTTTAATTTTTATTTTTATTTTTATTTTTATTTTTATTTTTATTTTTATTTTTATTTTTATTTTTATTTTTATTTTTATTTTTTTCAATCCCTTTGCTAACTGCTGTCATCCTTTTAAGCATCACAATTTGCTGCAATTCTTGCAAAAGTGAAAAAAGAGAACAATCCTTGAAATATTGCCTCGTAATCACTACTTGGTGCAGTGCATCAAAGCATAGTGGAAATAATTTTTAGAGATGAAGTGCTCTAATTTGTACCCATGTTGTATACATCTTAATAGAGTGTTAACATGCTGAGGAGCTCTGTCGGCTCAATCTTGGAAAGTGCTTTGAGATAACTGTCATGATTTGGCGCTAAACCAAGAAAATTTACTTGACTTGACTTAACTTCTAAATGAAACCCTTATACGATGTTTTCATGATGTCGACAACACATTCATAGTCATGCCACCGCTAACCTAAATCTTACCCCTCCCCAATGACTTGCGCTGAAATGTTGGGACACAAATATCGTCCATATTGTTTTTCCAGTATTGTCTTGATTTGTTTTCAGATATTTACATTTACAACATTTCCCATAACAAGGTGACAATGAGTGTTTTTACTTTCAGGCATCTGCAAAGAACCTCAATTTGAATGATGAGTCCCAACATGGTCTCCTAATGCAGCTGCTGAAACTCAGCTACAATTGTCTCAACTATGACTTCATAGGAACTTCCACAGATGAATCTTCAGATGACCTCTGTACTGTACAGATACCCACCTCCTGGAGATCAGGTATCTGATCAATAGTTAGTGTTCATGAAACTCACTGAGGCTATTTTAAACAGAAATGTAAACCAGTTTGCAAGACTGTGACGTGGAGGCTTTTCAATTAGTCGATAAACTGACATTTATTCCCTTCTTTGTCTTGCAGCATTTCTTGACTCCTCCACCTTACAGCTCTTTTTTAATTTATACCATTCCATTCCGCCATCCCTTTCCCCATTGGTGAGTATAACATGCACATCAAGCTCTGTCTTTGATGAGGTATTGTGTAAATCATTATTCCCCATTAATGAGAGCTATTATTTGCACAGGTGTTGTCTTGTTTAGTTCAGATTGCCTCTGTGAGGAGGTCCCTGTTCAACAATGCAGAACGAGCAAAATTCCTGTCACATTTAGTTGATGGAGTTAAAAGGATACTAGCAAACCCACAAGTATGTACTCTGTCACACAAATGAAACCACTGTTTTGTTTTGTTTTGTTTTTTCAAGATATCAACCACACTGCATCGTTTGTTTTAACTTGAAATGATTTTGCTTCAGTGTTTGCCAGATCCAAATAACTACCATGAGTTCTGTCGTCTGCTGGCAAGGCTGAAGAGTAACTACCAGTTGGGGGAGTTGGTCAAAGTGGAAAACTACCCTGAAGTGATTCGTCTTATAGCTAACTTCACTGTCACAAGTCTGCAGGTAACATGGGTTTGTGAATTTGTATCGCATGTCCCTCTTTTTGATAAATCAGTCTCTTTTAAATTGAGCTTTATTCTTCATGAATAGGAAAGACTTTGCTTGAATAGAAAAGACTGTGTTGCCACTGCAGAGGGGACGCACTGTGGCTCTATGACACAAAGAACTTGTGCCACTTTGTAATCTCTAGACCAGGGGTGTCCACACGTCACGAATGGTAGATCGCAATGGACGTAATGGGCGCCCCTGCTCTAGACCATTGTTTTCAGATATGTTTCTACTTTGCCTTGATTACAGTTCTGTGGTCAGTAAATTCCTCAGCCTTACCGGTGCATCTCTGTATGTACGTTTGTGTGCGTGTCTCAGCACTGGGAGTTTGCCCCAAACAGTGTTCATTACTTGCTGAGCCTGTGGCAGCGTCTGGCAGCCTCTGTCCCTTATGTCAAAGCCACTGAGCCTCATCTACTGGAGACATACACCCCAGAAGTCACGAAGGCCTATATTACATCGCGGCTGGAGTCAGTCCACGTCATCCTCAGGTAATATTGACTGTCTTGTTTGTTTCTGCATTTCTGCATTTGTGACGTGAAGTGACTGTTCCCTCCTCCATTGCCACCTCCAATACTCCAAAGGGTGAATAGGTCCTGGCCCTGAAAGTTCCTGTGTTGTATTGTGATTTGGTATTGAGTGTACATTAGCGTGACCCTGCATGGGAACCTGGATGGACTGAATTTCATTATTAGGGAAGCACTCGTTGATCGCTGACACGTAATGTTGTACTTGTCTCTTTACAGAGATGGATTAGAGGACCCTCTAGATGACGCTGGTCTTGTTCAGCAACAGTTAGATCAGTTATCTACTATAGGGCGGTGTGAGTATGAGAAGACATGTGCTCTCCTCGTCCAGCTTTTTGACCAGGCAGCTCAGACATACCAGGAGCTGCTACAGTCCACCAACTCCAGTGCTGCAGACATCACTGTTCAGGAGGGTAGGAGCACCACACATGCAACACATTCAACCTTTTTTTGGCTGGAGTTACCATATTTGTGATTTACCGTAAATTCCGGACTAAAGAGTGCACCAGAAGTCGTATAAAGAAAATAAAAGTTTTTCATGTATGGGCCACACCTCATCAGCTTTCCCTGAAGTAGCACCTACATTCTCTGTATCACTGTTTCAGGAGACTGGCAAGCGCTCATTACATGTGGCCCACGAGTGCTCTGACCGTTGCAACCCCCCCAATTTTGACAATCTTAATTTGGGTTCTTGCTCAAAAGGTTTAAAATATGTCATAACAGTTGGACTTTCAATTTTCGAAGGTTTTCTTTTTGCATGATCTCTCTAAGTCACATACAACACAACCAGCGTTTTTAGCTTCTTCCATCGTAATGTCACTGTCAGAGGAATAACGTTTCTTTTCTTAAAATTGTTACTGTAGAGAACTTGTGTTTTAATGACTGAAATCATTACTGCTGAATATCCTTGTAACCGAATTTTCCCGATGCAGGTCGGTTGACTTGGTTGGTTTATATAATTGGAGCAGTTATTGGTGGACGTGTATCATTTGCAAGTACAGATGAGCAGGATGCCATGGATGGAGAGCTTGTCTGTCGGTAAGACGCAAACTATTAAGTGTTATGGTGTAATGTTGTAATGGTGTAATGTTAGGAAAGAGCCTCTTCCTTTTCAGACACTTTGAAAAACAACACAGCTTTTTGTAAGGACCACGCAAAGGTCGTCTCCTATAAGAATTTACTGATGACTATTGCCAACACGTATTTGAGGAGGGACAAGCGTTGGGTGAGATTTAAATCGGAGGATAGAAAGGTCGTATTATGCACAGTGGTTTCAACCCAAAAGAGGTTTGGGATTGTAAGGTGGCAACAAGGGAGAGTGTGGCAAGGCAGCATTGGAGGTGGAAGAGAGAAGAAGAAAGTTGAGGCAGAACCAAGTATTGAATTGTCGAGACTGAGCAACATTATCTTGGACAGCAGGGGAGAGGATTCCTGCAATGGACTGTGTGTCTAGTCCATTACAGGAATCTAGAGAGAGAGATTAATAAAGGAACAAGATGACACCAGAGTGGTTGGTATTTTGGTTTAGAATTTAAAGGATAGAAGGTTGTGGAGACGGATGCCCACTGTGCCTGACGTAACAAAGGGAGTAGTCGAAAGATAAAGAAGAAGAAGAAAAAGGTAAAGATAAAATCTCATTAAGACGCATTAATTTTTCAGGGTGCTGCAGTTAATGAATCTGACAGACTCGAGGCTAGCCCAGGCTGGCAATGAGAGGCTGGAGTTGGCCATGCTCAGCTTCTTTGAACAGTTCCGAAAGATCTACATCGGTGATCAGGTGCAAAAATCTTCAAAGGTAATGTTCCTATTTTTTTGTACCAGATCTATCAATCCCTAATTAAGGATGTTTTTTTGTAACATGTCCTCTACATGCGCGTCATGTGTTGTGACTGGATGCAGTAATAGGAATGATAATGACAGCTGCTATTGTCACCTTTAGTCTTTCGTCCCTTGTATTTCCATGTTTCCGGCAGCTTGCTGTTGTGTGTTTTTCAGACCACAATTCAAGTCCTCTGTCACTGAAATAGATATATAGCAGTTAAAACGTATATATCTTAATTTTCTATTACTGTTAGTGTTGATGCACCAAAATAACAACATCTGAGCTTTGTGATTGACTCTTCTCTTTGTTTGGAACAGAGACTACAAACTGAACAGCTGAGATAAGTGTTAGACTGTAGAATCAGTAGCCTCTCATAACAAGTGTGTGACTGATTTGGTCCTAGCTCTCCTTACCTTTCCATGCCTCAAAGTTGAATTCCTTATTTGTATTGGGCAGTAGAATTGTGGAGGACAAAAATCTGTGAAGCATTTATCCCATCTGTTGAGCAAGGGTCTCTGTCTGCTGTGCACAACCAAGGTGTAGAAATGTTACCTCAGCATGCAAAAGTGAAAGTACAAAGTTTACACAACGAAACGTCTCAGGACTTGAAACACTCACGAATTTCAGCTGCACAGTATTTGGTGTTCACAATGAATTTCCTAAGATCTTGTGGTCTTGTCGGTACTGTCTATCTCACTGGTATGCATGTTAGCATGCAGGCAGGGCTGACCCAGAGCATCGTCTTTGGGTTTTTACTTTTGATGATGACCTACATACAAATACATCGTTGTGGAACGATTTGATAATGGGAAGAATTGCTATTGTCGCCAAAACATTTTACTCACACAAGAAGATCCAAACTAGAATAGAGAAAAAAGAGGTTGGCATGCATCCCATTGTAGTTACTGTATGACAGCCACAAAAGGCACAGCTTTAGATAAGCATTCTTTCACAAATGAAATTCTAAGGTCATGACTCAAGGAAGACAGGATATTCAAACACTCCAATGGTAGGGACCATTTGTACAGTTCGAGATGTTTGCTCTGCATAGCCCCACTATGACTAGGCTGGCCTACATTTACTGAGACAAGAGGGTCGTCACTCCTTCAAAAAAGCTACTGCACACGCGAATGGAGTATACAGTAGAGCAAGAATTAGTCTGCCACAATGACAACGGCAAGACTGTGAAGTACTAGGTTTAATCATTGTGTTAAAAATTCTGTGTACATTATCATACTGTCTACAATAACACTTCAATATAATGGGTCTAAGATATACTTTGTTAATCTGTTTAACCTCAGGAATTCGTTTTGAATCGAACTGTTGTCACAGCGTTGTTACCATTCCACCGGTCGAGCTTTGTGTGTCTTTTCTATCTGTGCTCCTTTTAGCTTTATCGTCGACTCTCTGAGGTTCTGGGGTTGAATGATGAGACAATGGTACTCAGTGTCTTCATTGGGAAAATGTAAGTATCAATACATAACATTCACTGTTTTACTGTTGATATTTGCATTTAATGTAAATCCAAAAGGCTTCTTAACATACAATTACATTCATAGTAATTGAATGTCATTGAATTGAATAGGTGTGTTTTCAGCTGAGCCATATGTTAATCTGGTAATTATACATTTTGTCTATTTTCAAATTCAGTATCACAAACTTGAAGTACTGGGGCCAGTGTGAACCAATCACCTCTAAAACGCTTCAGCTGCTGAATGACCTCTCCCTGGGATATCCTTGAGCTCATTTCAGTTTTGTTTTGGCATCACGTTGATTTACACCTCATGTCTAAAATGTTCTAACAGATACTTAAAGAGATCTTGAAGAAGAATAAAAGAGAATTGCATGTTTGACAACCTCAGGCCAAAGAAATCTGCAGTGGAAACAAAACAATTTGCCATAATTATGTGCCTAAACATCTGACAGTTTTTACTCTTGAACCACCTTGAGCACCTCTGTATACCAGACTGGGGCACATCATATCACACACAATCTGACATCTTTGCGATCCTGAGAAAATATGCTGTACTTGGATGATAGCTTTTAGGCAAGAGGTACATGCGTATGTGCACTAATTTAACTGACTACATTTTATGGCACATGTCCTCTCTTAAAGGATGAAACTATTTCAACCAATTTGTGGTGAAGTAATGAAACAAATTCCCCTTGACACCATAGTTCAGGCCTAGGACAGTGCTCAGTGTTTTTGCCTTTGTGAAATGAATGTGAAATCTTCAATGTTTGCAGAGGTTTTTTCTTTGACTGAGTGTCTTTACATACAGCAGTGTAAGAAAGCTAGTGAAGCTCAGTGCTGTCCAGTTTATGTTGAACAACCACACAGTGAGTACATCATGGGGTTGTACATTGTGAGGACCTTAACAAAGGACCTTTGTTGTCAAATTAATTGAGTATATTTATGGCATGTGCATATTCTGTATGTTTGGCACAAGTAATGTGCCAAAGTAATGAATTGCTGTGTTGTGTTGCTGTTAGAGTGAGCACTTTTCCTTCCTGGGAGTGAACAACCAGTCTAATCTCAGTGACATGCGCTGTCGGACCACGTTTTATACTGCCCTGGGACGCCTGCTCATGGTTGATCTTGGTAAACATTCTTATGACATCATGCTTTAGTCCGCAGCTCGTGTGTTGTGTGTTCCCTGACACACCTGACCTCACCTTCAGGGAGCATTATCCACCAATGTCGCAAGATTGCTATTTTTCACAGTAATTTCTATACATATTCATTGCTATGTTTTGTCTATGAAACAGTTACACTTCAATTTGGTCCGTGTCGATGGACAACTATTAAGATTTGTTGAGTTACGCTCAATTGAAAAGAAATCATGTCCCAAACATAATAACGCCCCTACCAAGTAATGAATCCAGGGTTCCTTGATCCAACGTTATCTTGTTTCCTTTGTGAGGCAGTTTTTTCAATGAAAAATTGATAGTACAAACATTTCAATATAAGGCGATGTTTGAAGATTTGGATGAGCCTTAAACACAGACTTGTTTGTGTATGTTTGTAGGTGAAGATGAAGACCAGTTTGAACAATTCATGCTGCCACTAACTGCTGCTTTTGAAGCTGTGGCTCAGATGCTGAGTACCAACACTTTCAATGAGCAGGAAGCAAAGGTAATTGAACACACAATTAAAACACATGATATGACAAGTTCAACCTTAAAAAGCACATTTCTACATAATATTGTTTCCTACCCTTATGTGTGTCATTGTACTGCCTATTTGATGATTGAATGACGTATGCTTTATTGAGAAAATAAGACAGAATTTATAGGTGATGCACAAAGTGTTTGATTTTCGTGTTACCAATAAGCATTACATTATCTTTTGTGGGTAGACACTACTCTTGCAGTTCTAGATGGGTACTGCATCATTAGAATATTTGTTGATGTAGCTATTTCACTGCTAGACTAGCTGTCCTTAAAGAATTTAAAAAGCAAATTTCCTCCTTCATTGTCATTCTGCCTTCATTGCTTCCTCCTGTAGCGAACCCTGGTAGGTTTGGTTCGAGACCTGCGAGGTATCGCCTTTGCCTTCAACGCCAAGACAAGCTTCATGATGCTATTTGATTGGATGTATCCTTACCACTGATCCATGGTTCCTCTATGCCCGATTCTCCTGCTACAGCGATGTGTGACATGTGTGCAGTAGATGTTAGCATCCCTGAATTTGCAAGAACATAGGATTGTTGAACTGGAAAAGCTCAGTCATAGAATTGAATTGTTTAATTTGTGGCATGACATTTTTACCTCAATTCTCCGAATCATGTCACGTAACCCTCAGTGGTGCTTCCTTCCCCTTCAAACATGTCTTGCGCATGTAAGGTGCTGCACAGTTTGCTCTGGTGATTTGAGAATTTTCCTTGACCTAGCACAATAGATATCCCGCGTACATGCCTATTTTGCAGAGGGCAATCGAACTTTGGTACCATGATCCAGCATGCACCACACCTGTTCTCAAACTCATGGCAGAGCTTGTTCACAACAGGTAACTTGAACCCAACAACACCTTCTCTGTCCCCTCTTTTCAACAGGAGTGGTAAATTTCTCTATCATGAAAAAAATATATATATATTGAAAAAATAATAAATATAAAGAATAAATATCTCTAAAATAGAAAAAAAACACATGAAATATTAAAACTGTTTACCACCTTTCTGTGTTAATATCTAATGTTACCACATGAAATCCTGGGGCTTATATTCAGTAGCAGCTTCTATAGTCCAGAATTCATGGTATGTGAAAGCTTTCAGGTTTTTGCATTTTACTTAAGATGTGTTTAGGTGTGTCTCACTCCAGTATCAGTATTTTCAGGATTGAATTTGATGGAGCTGTGGTTTGTTGCAAAACGGAAACAGTTATAAGCTTATCAAGTTGCATTTGAAACATGCAAAAATCAACATTTTATGTTGATTTTAAACTCCTTTGCTTGTGCTTGCAGGTCACAAAGGTTGCAATTTGATGTGTCATCACCCAATGGCATCTTGCTGTTCAGAGAGACCAGCAAGATGATCACTACATACGGTACTACTTCAATTGCTCTCATACCCTCAGCAACTGGCTCATTTGATAAGAGAACCCTGATAAAACATGAAATGCCACCATTGTGCCTTCCTCCGATGCTTGACAGCTCCACATTATCATGCGTTGTCCATGTGTTTCATCTTTGTCTTTATGTAGGAAATCGTATTCTGACTTTGGGTGAGGTCCCCAAGGACCAGGTGTATGGAGTCAAGTTGAAGGGTGTCAGTGTTTGTTTTGCCATGCTGAAAGCTGTACTCAGTGGAAACTACGTCAACTTTGGGGTCTTCCGTCTCTATGGTGATGATGCCCTGGACAATGCCCTCCAGACCTTCATCAAACTCCTGCTGTCCATTCCTCACAGTGACTTACTAGTATGTTCAGTGCCACTGCAACAGACAGACTCCTCTAACCCCACTAACATTGATAAAACTGAAAGTTAACATTGCTGGCATCTGAGCAAGAAGACATTGGACTTGAGAGAATGTCAAAAATTAATCATAGACATTTACTTTGAAACATTAACTGCAAAAGCACACACAAACTCTAAAGTGAACTGATTCCACAGACAGCTTAGGTCACTTCTCCTTCATGTGTCATTCATGGATTTTGAATATGCTCTCTTCCTGTCCCTGCAGGACTATCCGAAGCTCAGCCAGTCCTTTTATTCTCTACTGGAAGTGCTGACACAGGACCACATGAATTTCATCGCTAGTCTGGAGCCACATGTCGTGATGTATATCCTGTCCTCCATATCAGAGGGGCTCACTGCACTAGGTATTTCAGACATTCATCCTGTTATACATTCATATTCTGTAAAGCTGGTGGTATCTTGACTGTAGCTCAAGCTCTGTGAATGTGTTTCAGACACAATGGTATGCACTGGCTGCTGCTCAAGTCTAGACCACATTGTGACCTACCTGTTCAAGCAGCTCTCCCGCTCCACAAAGAAACGCCCCGCGCCCATGGCAACAGATGATCGCTTCCTGCACATCATGCAGCAGCACCCAGAGATGATCCAACAGGTTAGCTTGATTATGTTTTAGCTCGTGTAGTCTCTGCCGCGCAGTGAAAATTGACTATTTCAGCTCTCGCCATCCCAACTCAAGAGATTTTAACAAATGATGTGCTTATCTTACAGATGCTGTCCACCGTTTTGAACATAATCATCTTTGAGGACTGCAGAAACCAGTGGTCAATGTCCAGGCCCCTGTTAGGTCTCATCCTACTCAATGAGAAGGTCAAATCATCACACAAGCATGAGTGGACTCACAGTATCTGCCCCAAATGCCATCTAGATGAATAATGATGTGTTTCTGGTTGATCTGCAGTATTTTGCTGACTTGAGGAACAGCATTGTTAACAGTCAGCCTCCTGAAAAGCAGCAAGCCATGCACTTATGCTTTGAAAACCTCATGGAGGGAATAGAGCGCAACTTACTAACAAAGAATCGGGACAGGTGAGCAGTTTTACACATTACCTTTATTCAAAATAAGTTTGACATCCTTAAGCGGTTTTCAGTGTATACTCCACATTTTCTTTCTGTATTCCTTGTGATAATAAGGATTTTCTTAAACCTTTTTTTGTTCAAAAAGTAAGACCGGTACAGATGATGTATAATGGTCTACATCAGGCGTGTCCACACCATTTTGACTTGCAAGCTACTTCTTAAACAGTCATTTTCCAACTAGTGTGCCGCGAGATGTCATCAGGTGTGCCGCGGACAAAGGAGCCATGTGCATCCCCCTACCCTCACCCCCTGTCGACACCTCGCCGCCTAGCGAAAATATTGTTTTAGCTTCCAGTTTGGCAAGAGCATGTTAACACAACCTACAGTGCAACTGTAGAGTATTTATACCACTTCACTTTTTCCACATTTTATGTTATAGCCTTATTCCAAAATGGATTAAATTCCTTTTTTCCCCTCAAACACTCCACACAAAATACCCCATAATGACAAAATGAAAAACTTTTTTAGATAATTTTGCAAATTTAGTAAAAAATTGTAGGATTTTTGAGGGGAAAAATGAATTATATCCATCTTAGAATAAGGCTGTAACATAACAAAATGTGGAGAAAGTGAAGTGGTATGAATACTTTCTGGATGCACTGTAGTTTGGACTCACTGCTTGAAGACACAAAAACTCGTTATGGAAAAAGTAGTTTTGGACAAGGAGACAGGTTCTACCATGAAACATATAGATCCCTGCAGATTAGTTAAAGCTTCCAATGTATGTAATTAATGGATATGGATTAATGCAGTGTCCCTCAATCTCACAAAGTGTTTGTGATGATCAGTTGTGTTTGTGAACTCAATCCTCACAAGTATTGACTAGACCTTGTGTTTTTGCAGGTTTACACAGAACTTGTCTGTATTCAGGAGGGAAGTCAACGACAGTATGAAGAACTCAACATATGGGGTGAACAGTAACGACATGATGAGCTGACATTCCACACAGCAGAGTCATGGCACCTCCTTGCCCCACCTCACACCTGTACACTTTCTCTCCTCCCTGAGAGCACTGACCTCTCTCCTCCCCCTCGGGCCAGGATGCCTGGGGTTCATTTCTTGACCCAAACTGCTGCATGTGCAGCGGCATGTGGGGTTTTCTTAAATCCAGCAAATACCAACTTTCGCCATTCGTGTTGCACCTGCCCATTCCCATCCTTTTTGATAAAAGCATATTATAAATATATACAAAGCTATTTTAATGCCAGTCTGTATTGGTCTAAAGGGCCACTCTTGTGGCTTTGGAGAATCAGGATTGAGCAAAGGTGTGGAGAGTGGGTGCACTTTGCCCTCTTTGGGAATAAATCATTAAAAGGATGGAGAAAGTGCACCCCAATGAAGAGGTGGGTTGGGGGTGGGATGCTTGGTGAATGTTGTAACCTGCTTCAGCCTGCCTTGTATAGAAAAACAAACAAGTGTACATTTTTTCATAACATTTTGAACAATGTTTATATGGTTGAATTTGAAAAATAGGCTGAGGTGAAAAAAACAGTGTGATTGAGCTTTTTACAGTGGTGTGAGTCAGTCTGTCTGTGTGGGGGAGGTGCAGGAGAGAGCAGCAGGTGAGTGTCAGCTTAGATGTCGCAGGGCCGCAAAGTCTGAAGCACTTGGGCAGAGGAGTTAGCAAAATGAAACTAAATTAGGTACACACACTAATGGCAATGAGGAGTGTCCAGTTGTAAATTTTCTCTCGTCTCTGGAAGGAGTGTTGTAAATAACCACACCGGCAGGGTTCGACTCCCTGACCTGTATGCGGTGGCTTTGGCCTTCCCTAAGCAACTGCTTCACATCAGACCAGTCACCTGGCCGTCTCATGTGGACACACTTGCTTGTCCCCCTTTAGAGTTTGCAATGACTGATGTGTAAGCAACATGGTAATGGCTACATGTTACCCTCTGGTAGGCTGGTTGCAGTTTCCACCATTTTGTTTACACTCTGGATCCTTTGGACCAGGTTATGGGACCGCTGTGTGTGTGTGTGTGAGTGTGTGTGTGCGTGTGGGCCTTAAGAGGGTTGTTGAGATGAAGTGTGCTGTGTGTGGGTGGGTGGGTGTGTCTTACGGTGCTGCAAGTGCTGCGGTTCTTTCAATGCAGCAGCGGGCTCCAGCTGCCAAGATCTGTACCAAACAAGTCCCAAAAAAACTTTTGTCACAGATCTGGGGCGGCCATGCTTGTCATCTGAGCTCCTTTGAAGGAATTCACTTTTGTTTAAAATTATCTGAGGAATGTTGCATAAAACCTGGGTAGAAATCTGATGTGTGAATTGGAACATAATAGCAACTTGCGTTACTCTCTTCGTTGTTGCTGCTAACTGTTTGTGAGAACTAGCTCATCTCTAACCATGTCAGCAGTCATGGGTGTACTTTTGAGTTCTTTTTGTTTTTGATTGATGTCCCTGATGTGAATGTGTTGGGTCCATAGAGTGAATAGCTGAGTTGTTTGGATGTCTGCTACATAGTGTAAGCATCGTGACTGCAAATAAACCATTGATTTTTACCTGGTCGCCTAACTGGTATGTTTTTTTCTCTCTAGTTAACAATCTATCATTCTCTCACTCCAGATCAAGGAGTGGCCCATGGTCAACATCAGTATTAGTATGGCTAATACTCTCATACTAACATAATGTGAAGCGGGAACATTTCATTTTTGTATACACTGACATTCCTTCAATTGAGAATCAAAAGAGGACTGAAATTTCAGTGTCAGTTTTATGGAAGATACTGTTTTATTTATGATGTAGCGATACATTTGTTCATCCAGTAAAATCTTGACACATGCAAGGTGCTGACAAGCATGCACACTCCAATACAGAACGCAATTTGGGCTTTTGCTGTGTCCTAAATGTCAGTGAAATATGAGTTCACATTTTGACACTGGTCTTTTGAAAATATGAGTTGCAGAATTTTATGCAGTGACGACAACAGTGCAAGATCATTTCTCAATACCCTGTTGGTGGTAGACTTGATTGGTAGAATTGATTGAGATAAGGCCCTTAAGTGAGCATAGTGCCTGGAGTTACAGTGACCTAGAAAACATTTCAGCCTTGAACGGTAAAGTAATGTCCTACTGAGAACTGGGGACAAGCCAAAAACCTGGTTTTCAGTTACACTCTTCATCGTTTTACTATTGCACAAAATGAAGAATGTCTAACTGATGTGACATTAGTTAAGTCACAAACTGAAGTATGTGGAAATACAAGACATGTGAGCTACATACAGTGTGTGTCTCCTCTGCATAATAATGCATATGACAAAAGAATAGAAAAAATGGAAATGTTCTTCGAGAGATCTAGCTGAGGACGAAATTGAAACGGGCCTTTCCCGTTCTCGGGTGGCTGAGTTGATCTCGGGAGCAGGCAAAAAAACATCTAATATCAAGAATTTTGCAATTGACGCAGAAATGGCGCAGTAAGACTCAAAAGTCTTTTTTTTTTTTTTTTTTACATCAGGACTCTCCAACAGCAAGAACACTGAACTGGAGCAGTCCTATGAAAATTTGTATCCATATCTGAAACCATTGGCCATTACTTGCTTTTTTATAAAAAGTCATTATTTGAAACACCAGGGAGTTGACAGCTATTGCTCAAGACCCATTACTCATTCAAGAAGGGTTCGTGAATCATTTCAGCTGGTATGTACACAGGCTGAGCCGAGGTTAGCTCTTTGAGTGATTCTTTGCATACACACAATCGTTGAATCCTTCTCTGTTGCGTGCAATCTCAATTGCAAAGAACTGGATCCTGGTGGCTGAAACGGGAAACATAATAACATCATCAGAGCATAACCTTTGTGCCTTCTTGCCTCTCACAATAAATATGAAATGGACAAAGAAAGGGTGGCACATATCACAATTTCCCCATGAGGCATTCGCAAATACTGAGAGGCTTTGTTCATTCAAATGCAGGATTGGGTGAGGAACGCTCAAAATGAGTGTAATAATTGAGCTTTCTTCTTGTGTAAAGGAAATCTGGCTCCAAAATGAACCATGTTTTTCATGACGAAATTGTGTTTCACAGTTTTGCAGTGGATGATCCATGGCCAGGTACTGCTGTATTATCGGGCTAAGCATTGACAAAAATAACTATTTCTCATTTGTCTCTATGGATCCCCGTGAAAGCCAAACAAAGTCGTAGCCAGCAAGTGTGAGCAGACGTACCAAATATTGTGTTCTCCTCTGTGTAGTCCTTTTCACAGTCCAGGCGAAGCAGAGTCCCGTAGTTGAAATCTTCAACCAGTCCCTCAAACTGGTTACAGAACAGGCGCCACTCCTGAACACAAAATATTCCGACTAAGACGGCTGCAAAATAAATTCGGCACAGACGAGACTAGATCTAATCAAGAAGCTTGAGTGTCAAACTTAGAATAATGGACCCCTTCCTCCCATGATCTATTAGCGTCCCACAAACAAAGACACACACAAACCCCTTTGGCCTCGTCTGACTTGAGCGCATCAGGGTTGAGCAACTTGATGTTGAGATCCTTGAAGTTCTCTCTGAAGGATGAATAAATCTTGTCGTCTTGTTTGGTAAGCTTTAGGAACCTGGGGTCGACCGATGAAATAAGCTGGAGACACAGGTCCATGAAGTCGTCGTTTGTTAAGAAATACATGGAAAATGACAATATTACTCTAGACTCATGATCTTGTCGGGAGTAGGTCAGAGGCTCCCAAAATTACATCACATGCATTGAAAAAAGGTCATCAATCCACAATGTATTTCATAAAATTATTGATAGCATTTCATTAATCCATGAAAAATTTAAAAAAATCACTGGTTAGTATTAATAAATACTTTACAGGTAAACTAATTTCACAATAAGTTAATTTTGATTCATCACTTCACCTGCGGACTCCCTTTTTGCTGAGAAGTGGCCCGGTTTGTGACCATTTTAAGTTGGACATTTCTCAACTCACAACGGCACAGATAACACAAACACATTACAAAGAATTACTACAATATCATGGCCTCACGTTGAAGTAGACCTCTGCGTGGTTGTAGGCCTTCATTGCCCACATGACTTCGAGCCGCGCCTGAAGGAGACAGAGATCAGTTTGACATGGGTTAACTTTCATTGTCCATCCTCACTGTTGTTTGGAATTCAATATTGTTTACTAGGAACTTTGTTAGATTTTCTGTGACAAATAGACCAAATCTACTGGACCTGCTTTCAGAGGAAAGACAATATCCCTGATGTCCATCGCTATGCTTTAGAACTTTGCTTCAAAATTCTAATCATTCAACCGGTATCAACTTCAAGTTGGAAAATAGGTTGGAATTTGCCTCGGTTATAACAATGTGATTGTAAAAATGGACTCATCTTCACTTTTTATCGCTGTAACTTGAACTCATCCATCAATTTTCACAATACAATGCATTCTGGGTCATGAAATCAAATGGTTGCTTGGTTCTTGGCTACATCTGCTGTTTTCAGTACGCGTCTGAGGATTAAAACAAATCATTCATTAATGATTTGATTAATTAACCATCTGACCTCAAGACCTGTAAACAATCCAGAGTGGCACAAAATATGGTAGTGCGGATTGATACGAGTGCGGCAGGTTCAACTCTGAGACTTTGATTTCACAGTGGTCTGTTATTGATGGTGGAGTGGACATTATACGAAAACAATGACCGCTCACGTGACCAAAAACGGCCAATCACGATCCCGCATTCACCAAAGTCGTGTGATAAATGTAAATAATGCTGCTTTGAGATTTAAAACGTCACTCACCAACTGCTGCTATTGTGTATGGTTTATGTGTTTGTAAATCTGATTGCGATGAAGTCAGTGCCTCATTATCCATGATACACACATATACAGCCTATACACATATATACAGCCCTTACACATATATAGCCTATATGTGAGGTGACAGGTAAGTCTGTGGAGTACCATTTACACGACTTACACCTTTGACGCTCTCCAACAAGTTTCTGCCTACAACGTGTACATACCTGTAGATGACAGGCTAACCTCACAAACAATGACCTGAATTTGACATCTTTCTCTCTGTTCTAACTCTCTCTGATGAGATCTGAGGGACCACCTGATAGAACAAAACATACCGACCTAGAGGAGGAGGGGTCGTCAGGCTAAGAGGCAATGGACTAAAACTTGGACTACAAAGAGAAAATCAAACTTACATCATTTCCATACGCTTCAGCAGGCAGGGACAGAGCATGAGCAGCTGCTGTAGCTCCTTCGACACCCTGTCAACCAAAACGCACATATATTTTCAATGCAAGAAACTGTCGAAGTATCACAACTGAAGTGGTTAGCAATTGAGTGGTTAGCATGTGTTTGTCCGGTATCTGCACGTGTTTTCTTTTTTGGTCGACTGCTCCCTCTCATTGATGATAAGATTGTACCTCTCGTCCTCATACATAGTATGACAGAAATACCATGTGTTGCAGCGGAAAAGTTAAGACAAATGAGATTTTTCAGTATTTACCAAGGACGCCAGCCCGTTGTCTGACGCCATTGCTGGTACCCAAAGATTGTTTATCGGTGACGTGAGTCGCCTCGGTGTCGTGAGATAAACGTCGATGTTAACGCAGACGCAGAAAATTGAAATAATGCTTCCTAAAAAACCTAAAAAAGTGTATGACGTTCGCGGTAAATATCTGCAAATAACTAGGTCTGAATTGAATTGGTGCTGGATGGTATTGTTACTTTAAAAGAATCAAACTCGCCGCATGCTGCGCCTCACGAGTTTACGCATGCTGCGCCTCACGAGTTTACGCATGCGCAAAGATTGAGTGGAGAAAAAAAACTCAATAAACTTTGAAAATGATTCTTAAGATATTTTGTGTGTCCCAAACGGAACAAGAAAACACCGAAAAGACTGAAAAGTGAAAGATGTGTAGTCGATGTGATGACATTATCACAGCGATGATAAATAAAATTACGGCCGACACATGATAAAATGTACCCGGAAGCGGACGTGCGATACGCCTCGAATTTTCACGGGGCAAAACCGCTACAATTACCATTTTGACAGTTTTGCGAGCACACGAGCCTCTACAAATAAGTTTTCAAACATATGTTTTTTTTCTCTTTTTTTGAAAGTTGATTTTTGCGGGACGTGAGGGGACGTTGACTTTGGCAAATTGCAACGTATTCAGACGCGCCACCTAGTGGCCATTATGGGGCATGCCATTCTGTGGCATCCTTCATCCTTCTTGTACTGGTCTTCGATCGCGTATCATAACGTCGAGCCATCAACATTTGCGTTCTTAAAGTGGAACTATTTTGTCCTCAATTTCTGGGGGGATTAGCTTTTTACTGAAGGACAGCTACTGTTTTGATGCCAACTGTTATGTAATAGGATAACACACGGCGATTGTCCTCCCTCCAGAATAAGGGAGGAAACTCATCTCCCCTCCTCCCTAGGCTGCTGTCATTGGTGGGGACAGAATATCCATCGCTGTCGGGGTTTAACTGTGAGGATAGACGCTGGATCGGGGTTTTATTTTCTTAGTCATCGATCTTTTCATTCGTTCATTCATTCATCCATTCATTTACTTTAGTGCAAACCATCTTTAGGCATCCACCCCCTCATCTCCTCCCTCTTCGCCTCCGTCCTCCTTGGGACTCGCCGGGAAGGAGCATCAACGTCTGCCCTGTGGATGCATCTACACTGAACATCGTGTTTTTCCGCGCTCGTTGGAGGTGAGCACGTTTCTATTAAAATTTCTTTTCCATGTCTATTTCTATAAAATTACAGATTGTCTTCGTGGGCCGTACAGGTTCTCTATTTTGGGTGTTTTGCGGCAGACGCACTTGAGTCATCGCCCTCCTCTGTCATCGTGTGAGGCAGGCCGCACTTCAGGTTTCACGCTTTTAACGTTCAGACCGCAGTGCAATCAAAATATAGGCCTGTAGATTGTAATCTGAGAGCAGATAGATATAACTGAACTCGTTTGTACCTTGTAAGACAAAGGTTTATGAAGCATCACTTATTTGGGTTAGGAGTAAACAGTGTTTGCTATGTTTGACTTGTTAATCAGGTGGTCATCAGAGGTCTCAATAGAAACAACTTGCTTCATAGCAAAACGTTAAAGCTCCATTTTGAGATTATAGATCCATTTTCTAGGTTAAGTGGTAGTATATCACAATTTTAGATACTCCCCAAAATTCTCATTGATATAATAAAGGTGCATATTATGAGTTTGTGTTCATAATATCACCTACATTCTGCTGCTGGTTGCCTGTGTGTGTATAATGTATAATAATTTTGAATGCAGAACAGCTGCTTTGCAGTGTCATGTTGAGCAAATGAATTTGGACTTAATGTTCATTGCAAAGATGAAACTTAAAAAGTTATAATCACCCGTAACAGTAAAACATCTGTGAGCTCTATGGACTGTATTAATGGTAAATCCACAAAGTACTTCATGTTAGGGGGACATTTTACCAGTTGGTCGGGAAGTCTTTCTCTCTGCACTCTGTCTGGGTTTATCTGTGTCTGTGTGTATCTAGTAACTAAAGGCACTCGCGCACACACACACACACAGACACACACACAGGCAACAGCTTAATTGATTTCTCCATGGCAAAAGCTTTTAGAGGTAGAATTTGACTTCTCCTCCCCCACTGACTACTGGACACAGAGGACACACTCAGTCTACCTCTGCTCAGATTGGTGGATTATTGTCAGGACCTGACCTCAGATACAAGAAGCCCCCGATAGAACCATCAGAGGAGCAGACTTTAAAGGACATATTTGTACTTGGCTGGAGAGCAGATCTCATTTCCACAGTACACATGCGATGGAGCATGATGATGCGTGGTGTCTAGCGCCTGAAGAATTAATTTCATTGATTTCATCGGTACCATTAAGCATGCTGAGAATATGTACTATTCAATGATGACATGTGATGAGGGAGAAAGGGAGGTGACGCTCCCAAAACTGTTTTGTCAGTCTCCAGAGGGAGCAGAGTAAGTAACCATAAACACAACAATAACCACGAGAGATTGACTGGGCGTTGGCTTGGCTGGGCCGGCTGATAAACAGACAGACAAGGCAGAGTTAGATGGGCTGGACGGCCAAGGGTGGAGGTAGCGGCAGAGACAGGGGACAGAGGAAACGTTAGTATTTCAAAGAGGGAATGTGGCTATTCAAAGAACCTTAATTCATTCCCAACAGGATGTCCTCTCAGCGGGAGGATCTGTGCAGTTTTTCATGTTGTTTAGAAACACGACCCCTTTCCGCTGAGAACTTGCACTCTGACAGAATATGTGTTACACTTCTTTTCTGTGGTGCACTCCAGAGTACATACTGTATCTGTGCACACATCCCTGGAAATGTGAATTCAATTCTGTGATCGACATCTGTTACGCTATATACTGTATGTACATCTGTTTGTTAGGTCCTCAAATCAGTGATTTTTGAATTGAAATTTATTTTCGAATTTCTGGGGTTCATCACAATTAATTATATTTCAAATTGCTTGTTTACTTTTCAGTTATTTTAGATTCATAGATTTAAGTCTATATGAACAATGTGAAGCAATTATTAACAAAATATTTGAATGATAGATACATACTTCACATTTCTGTGCTCTTGTTTTACATCAGTGTTATTTACTGGAAAGCTTTTATATTGCAAAAGAGATCAAAGCTCCAAAAGGACTCAACTGATTTAAGTCATACATGTGGTCAGTTGAAAGGAAAGAATCGGAAATTCGAGGATTCAAATTTGAGGACATCTCTTGGGGACAAATTGAAGACAGTTTAGAATCATCAGAGTTTAGGACTTCTTGTTCTTCCCTTCTCGGCTGCTCCCCCTTTCAGGCTGTTGGCTTTGCTACAGCGCATCATCCCACCCCACCTGCTTCTGTCTCTCCTATCATCAGATGAAACAACCACTGATCTCATGTCTTCCTTAACCACATCTAAGAACCTTCCCTCTCCTACCTGGCAGCTCCATCTCCAACATCCTTTGTCCAATATATCCACAATCATCCTCTGCACATCACCTTACTATCTCAATCTTGTCTTTCTGACCTCGTCCCCAAATTGCTCCACCTCAGTTGTCCGTCTGATGTGCTCATTTGTAATCCTGTCTTATCTCCCAAAGAAAAGCTCAGCATCTTCAGCTCTGCCACTCAGAGCCGCTGCTTCTAAACCAGACATCATGGTAGTGCTATCAAAAAGTACTCCTGACACTCTCCTCCACCCTTGCCACCCTACCTGCACTCTATTCTTCACGCTTTTACTTTGATCACGCAATTTCAATCTGGTGCAAACTGAAATATCTACAAATTAGTTAGCATAATCGTGGTGTACCATAAAATGGAGACAGCACAGTGTTGAGGGTACCATTGAGAGTACGGTACTACTACTACTGTTGTTACTATTTCAATGGCACGCATTACAAAACCTTGTCACAAAAATGTTGCTTCCATTAGTCTAATGTCCAGTTACTGCCACATAAAGTATTTCGTGTGTACTGTGTAGTGGATTCTGTTCCTTCCACCATATATGGGCGTTGCTTGAATCTGCGTGTATGGTATTTTCCAAACGACACAAACAGAATCCATTCTTATTCAAAGGTGAGGAGATGTTGGTCCTACCAAAGACTTGTACACTCAGTGGCTGAATACTTTAATAGAAATGAATGGCAATTTGCATGTCTGATAACCCCAAACATACCTGGTTGGCATTAATTCTCTTGTTTAATCTCAGTGTTCCCCTCCAACTGGTCAACATTGAAAAGCGGAAAAGTGTACACCAGACATGCAGAAGGTAATTCACGATGTCCAATTTACAATGACAGCAACACATAGAGAGGTACAATAAGGAGAAGATGGCATACTTTACTGCTCAATTAAAAGTTAACTTGGTCAGAATTTTTGTTTGAATGGTCTTGAAGTTGTAAATGTATTTGGGAACTTGGATCTAATGAGCTAAGACTGGAAAGGAGCAGCCCCGCGGATCTCTGCCACTATCCACAGATATATTTTAATCTTTCAGCAGTTCTGAACAGTTATGATATTATAATCACACTGCGTTAGTAACACTCATAAAGAGTTATTGTTTTGATTATGTTTTCATCCCATGATTTCTTCTGGTCTCCCAGGTAGAGGGAAGGGTAACCCCAGTAAACCTGCCTTCAGCCAGAGGTCCAAGTACTCCGGGATCACCCGCTGTTGGCATCACAGTAATCACGCTGTTTACTCAAAGACGCACATTTCTGTTTTCATTTGTCTGAAACATGCACACACACACAATAATGTGTTGGTGGTGTGCTGGGTCAGGCCCGTGTGAACGATCAGGTGGTGGGATACAGAGACCTCGCCGCTCTGCCCAAAGACAAAGCGATCCTGCAGGTGGAGAGGCCAGACATGATGACCTATCAGCCCCATCTCACCTTCTCACCCCTCGACCCACCACGTAGAGAGGTACACATATGACGTACATGATGCTGCGTCACAAAGATTTGTGTTTGTATATGCTGATGTGCTTCATTTCTGTTATCCGCAGCGATCTCTGTCTCCTCCTTCCTCATCTCCGACAATGTCTCAGGAACGGACAACGGTAAGGCTTTACACTGCCTGTGCTAGATATTTAGGATTTGAGTAAAATGGCTGTGAGAAAGTTTCCTGTATCAGCTGCAAAACTGGTAGAAAGTGATTTCACCGAGATGTACTGCTGTCTGACAGATAAAAGAACGTAGAGCAGAGAGTGACAGTGGCTCTCCAGGAGGATCCACGCTACAGCTCCAAGCTGATCGCAAGTTTAGCGCCAGCCTACAACACTTCCACAGACCAGGTATAAATCACATGATAATCACTGAAGCTTTTTCCAAATGATAACATCAAGTCAGATATTTTTGTATTTGTCATATACATATAAATAACATGTCCAATCCGGGAAAAAACCATCAATTTCAAAAGTATATGCATGCAGGTGTGAATGGACGTTAATCCTTTAAGAAAAATAACTTTCCAGATAATGGCACCAACATTTACCGGAAGCCTCCCATCTACAAACAAGGTAACCAAGCACTGTGTTTCTTCTCCTACATTTGTAGCTCAGAATCGATCCAAACATACCAAGCAAGTGTCTTCTATCATGCTCCCTCAATTCCTCTCTTGCCAGATGTGGTCAAACATGTTGAGGGGAGCGTTATCGAGTCGTCCAAATTCCCAGCAGCCCAGCGTCCAGACCCCAACCAGCCGTCTAAGATAGAGACAGAATACTGGCCCTGCCCCCCCTCACTGGCCGCTATGGGTAATACACACACACACACACACACACACACACACACACACACTTTGTTGTACTACTTATGTTACCATTCCAATTCCGTTCCTCAGAGATTGAGTGGAGGAAGAAGAGATTGGAGGAGGAAGATGAATTTGAAGATCTCACAGAGGAAACCAAAAATCTGCAGCAGCAAGAGCTGGAAAAGGTGTCGTAGCATGAAATATGAAATATTAACTGAGCTCTAAGGAAACCAAGAGTCTGCTACGAAAACTGACATTTTCCGTGTGTATGGGTCCGGACTGCAGATCAAGTCAAACCTCGGACGTCTTATCTTGAAGGAGGAGAAGGAGAAGGCTGTTCTCTTTCGAAGGAAGACACAGTCCCTACCAGATAGAACACATATGCATACAAGCACCAGTAAGGCGCATGTCACCCCATATCGTCCTTAACGCACAATTTTTTCTTTTTTTGAATGCCAGCCTTAAACTTGTGGGCTCTCTCTTTCCTATAGGTTTGTCGGCAAATGCATCCAAGTCACCTTCACATTCAGCTCTGACAAGAGTAAGTCTACAATGTGTGTGATATGTATTTGTCATAGATATTCTTTTGTAGAAATGGTTGACAGTAACCTCTGGGCTGCACTCTCCCATGGTAATGTTGGTTACTTCTTGTGTAGGTTAACCAATCATCCTAATCACCATGACCACGTTTACCACAGCCACCTTAAAAGTCCCCAGGCATTGTCTCTCTCTGCTTATTGACAGTGCATATCAACTATAACTCTGCCACTGGTGCTTAATATTGAGGACTTCTGTACCACCACTACTAGTACTATTTTACTTAAAGAGTTGTGTGGGACAGTACAAGCCAATCGAGCAGGACCTCTGGTGAGGAAGCGGAAGTCAAAGGTATCTGGATACAAGCAACGAGAGCCAATGAGGGAGTTGACAAAGACGAGTACAGGAGTCTGATGAGGATCGAAACTGTCTGGTGCTGTCTGTTCTAAATACATTTATTGTTTGGTGGTGTCTAGTGGGATTTCATCTCTACATATGGACTATACCCGGCATCCAGTTTTCTCTTACCACATTGCTATTATACTGAAGTATTTAGATATCTCCACTGTTCTGTACCATTCTTCGAGCTGCCGCGGATAGGATCCAGCCGACCTCACCAGTCTGTCCAACGTGGATGTGTCCTCAGATGTGCTGCTCCCTCAGCACCCACTGTGGGAAAATGAGACTATAGACTACACACAGTCTGTAGTCTGGCAACCACAGACAGGTGGAACATCCACAGGGATTTCCCGCAGATGCAGAAAGTGCAGCCCGCTGTGCCCCTTCTTGGATAGATTTGCCGTGTTGCACGTTGACAAAGAGATTGATATTTTCTTTTTTGGCAATGTTCTGCCAATGAGAGGAAAAATAACAGTTCCCACTGTGCTTGCAGATGCAATCGGCAGAGTTTTCCACAGATAGAGAGAAGGTGCTCCAAGGTATGTTTCTTTACAGTTACACAGAGACGTACACACAAGTTTTTTGTGCTCAAGGCAAAGTTCAGGCTGTGAAATAAAAAAGCTACATACAGTACATTATATAGCAGGAACATTCAGGGTTTGACCTGACAGGTACAACTCATCGGGAATATGCTTGATATGTATCGATCGATGTGACTGTAATGGCTCTATTTTTAGTAGTAACATACAAAGATGGCCGATCTATTGTCACAGCAGTTGAAGAGTGGAAATGACAGAATTCTAATGCCCCAGTCAATCGTTGGAGCTCACTCTTGTATCACTGTGTTTTTGCAGCCTCTCAGGTAAGCCCTGCGGGTTGTGTGTGGCATGGGCATGACTAACATCATCGGGCAATGGCGTATTTGCAACCCTGCGCTGTGTGCCTCAGCTGGACCACTGCAAGCCATCCATCGCTGAGACAGATGGAAAAATGCCACCTTTTGCCTGAGGTTTTCCCCTGTGTCTCATGCTAAATATTCCCCTGAACATCTCTGAAACTTCTGTTGTGAAAGCTCGTGTGTCTTGACTCATACTGCTCTGCAAGTTTTGGAACACTGCTCAATTTTGGGTTGGCATCATTTCTCATTTGGGCGATTATGAGGATTTTTATCACAGTGGGTGTGTTTGTTTGTGTACGTGTGTGTAGAATGGAGAAGTACAAAGGGAGCGAATGGACAGAGGGAATTCCCTTCCTAGTATCTTGGAGCAAAAGGTGAGTAGTTAGCGTCGGTTACGTGAACACGCACACGTGCAATACAAACACAAACAACAGCCGAAATCAGTGAAATCATCTCAACAACAGCAGCACTACCGCTGCCACCAACAGACACAATCGGTTTTAAATCTATTTTCTATTTCTTGACCTGTCTTTCTTGTCTCGTACCATTCATGTTCGAATACCTTATTTTTGACTCAACATGTCAAATTTATTTGGGACTTCACTCACTATTATATTGTGCTTGATTCTCCAGGTCTATCCCTATGAGGCACTCATCGTGACCCACAGAGGGCGCTCCAAGCTTCCTCCAGGAGTTGACCGCACACGACTAGAGGTCTGCACTGATCCACTAGTGTGTTGTACCTTCACAGAGGTGCTGGTAGTGGTGGTGGCTATTTTGGTGTTTAAAGTTTCAGGACAATTGATGTTTCAGTAGATTTTTGGAGCAGATCAGTACAGGGTACTGTACTAGTGCACGGCTGCCACCCGAGGTTCGGATTGTCTTTGATTGGGTTTGAAATGCTTTGGTCTTGTGTCCTCTCAGAGACATCTGGCCCCGGAGGACTTTGAGCGGGTGTTGGGGATGCCGATGGCAGAGTTTGACCGTCTGTCGTTGTGGAAGCGAAATGAACTGAAGAAGAGAGCGTCTCTTTTCTAATGGGAGGCGGCCTTGTTCCTTCACCGACTCGGTGAGAGGAAGGTAAAAGATCAAATGTACGCCATGTTTTATCGACAGAAATATAGCCTCCATTCAACTCACCAGTCACACCCGTGGATGTGTGCCAACTACTACATGGAAGTACTTGCCCCAACTAACACATAACTCCGTTTTAAGTGGTTTTAAGTGATTTCAGTTGTGATTAAATTATACCTCTGATTTTAGGATTAAATAACTGAGGCACCCACTACCAGACACACACCGTCCATACTGCATGTGTGATCACGTACAATTTGCTTGTAAAATAGTCATTATTTTCTCAAGAAATTTCACCGCACACACCAATTTTTGTTGCTCTCACACAAATGAATGTCCTGCTCCTAAATAGAACTCATTTATGAGACATAATTAACCACGCGTGCCTGCTCCATGTTTATATTAACAAACATGATTGTTTTGAATTTGTTTCTGTGATTGGTTGTATTTATTTTTGTCTAAGATAATCACCTGTTGCTACTGTAAGATCACAGTTGCTTTTTTTAAAATCAGCGGTAACCTGCTGGGTCAAGAAGGATGATCACTAAATTATCATGGCAGCAACTGTACCGCTCACATGATCAGATAGAAGAGCATCTCTACTGTATGATGTCCACATCTTTGCCTCACCCCGTCATTGTAAGCCGCCACATATTTCTGTTAAGACAAAGAGAGTCATATAAGTGAAGTAAAATATGTGTGACCACCTGTGATGTATTTCTTTTCCTCATTGAGTGCGATGGCTCATGTTTACACTTCTTTTGGGAGACAAACGCAACTGTCAACTTTCACCACCGTCCACTGTCACCACTGACACAGTCGTGCTGTAACTCACAACCTCAGTGTGGTACCGCAAGCTCTCTTACTACCTTACTAGTGAGTACATGTTTTTAAAAACCACCAGTTTAAACATCCATGTCACACCACCCAGTCCAGATGACATGAGAGTCAGATGCAGCCTTCTCCCCTATCTAAAAACACAAACTGTACACATGCAATCCCATTGTCTCCAGTCAGCAGTGAAATAAATTCAGTGCAGTGGCATCTCATACTTTACACATGGTGTCTTCTTCCGCCGTCTCCCGTTATGGGTCATCGCTGGCTCAGTCTGTCGGGACCCCATCTTAGGACAAGAGGGTGGCTGGGTTGAGTCCCTAGGTGGCTGGGTCCAGGTATGACTATTTTTTCCTCCTTTCTTTACATTTGGTGCCATTTCGTGGTTTCCTCGGCTGATCACCCTTCCTCATGTACTGTTTTCAGTTATATCAACTGAAACACCAAAGCACTACATCCACCGACTTCACACATGGTGTAATCGTCCGCATACACTATGGGAAAGTTGACATGTTATTAATGTGTTGAATACCATATTTGCATTATCACACCTAAACCCATTATATCATCGTCTTTATTTTAAAAGTCTGCTGCTGACTGGCTCTGTATACAGACAAACCATGGCTTACAGAGAGGGTGGGACGATGAATACTTGCCTGGCATCTCAACCGATGGTGTATGAATTTACATTCACACACTACAATACCAGTGTTATTGATTTTCAGTCAGGACTATCGAAAGTTCATTTATGTGATCCCAAAGAGTCACTCTAAAAGTGACTTAACTTTCTTTATTTTGTTATCTTTCTATATTTATTACCAGTAATTGATCCATCGATTGATGGATTTCATTGATTGATTGATCAAAGTGTTTGAATGCTTGGTTTGGTTTTAGATCTTCTTCAGTCTCCTCAAGTGGACTTTCTCTACACTTTAAAAAAAATACTTGACGTGACATTTCCTTCCATCCCCTGTTGCTGGATCGGAGATTATGTGAGCTTTCCACTGTGTTGGAAGAAATCCTACTCTGCCACTTGACTAGACCAGGGGTCGGCAACCCGCGGCTCTGGAGCCGCATGCGGCTCTTTAGCGCCGCCCTGGTGGAGCATTTTCAAAAATGTGTGACAATGGATAAAAATGGGAAAAATTTAATTTTTTTTTTAATATGTTTTTTCTGGGAAGAAAAATGTGACAAAAAGTTTCTCCACGTTTTCCAGTGTTGTAAGAATATTAAGAATAAATATTTGATTTATTAAAAAAGGCTTATATAAGTCTTTTAAAAAATTTTGCGGCTCCAGACAGTTTTGCTTTTTTGGTCCAATATGGCTCTTTCAACATTTTGGGTTGCTGACCCCTGAACTACACAGAGACCTGATGAGATGCTGTTGTTAAAATACTTGAACCACAACAATGGCATTCCACAGGAGTATGAGCCATAGGTTTTCCATTTTTTATTTGAATGGAGTGAAACATCTATATAAATGAGAGGCCCCGCAATGCATGTACTTGACAAAAACTTTCAAATTTAGCTGTAAAACAACAAAAATCTACATTGCCTTTGTACATTCTGCGATATGTTTGAGACCGAAATAGAAACCTGAGGGCAGGTCTGGCCACCCCCTGACAAACCAAACAAAAACAAACCCACCAAGATCCCACACACACCTTAAGTAACATACACTTCACATAAAGCTTCTCTGCAAATTCATCTCTTTTCTTTCCCCTTACGATTTCCACTCAAATACTAATTGAATTTTCTACTCCCTCTCCTTTTCTATTCCTTTTTGCATCCCTCTTTCAATTTTCCCTTCCCCTGTGTAATTTTTCCTACATTTCTGCATTTGTAAAAAAAACCATCAAGTCGAAAAGAGGGAACAATTAAAATATACATATATAATATAAATGTCAATACTTGCTCACCAGAGCGCAGTCACACTATTATTGGCATAAGAAAGAATGGACCGTAAGCAATGGATGTTCCAATTGATTCTCTCATTCCCCATTATGTGCCGTCTCCCGCTGTTTGGTGTGGACATGCATGCAAGTACATTAAGAGTAGATAGTGAGTTTTCCTGTTTACCACACATTAACGCAAGAAGTATTGATAAAAAGCCTCTCAGAATAATCCCAACTACCAAATCATTAATTATAAAATGTATTTGCTTTGATTGCCATTAGCAAATCATCTGTGATGAATGAACGACTGAGATTTTCTCCTGGATAGTTTACTCAGGCTCAGTGTTACGATGGTCTTAAGTCTTAAGCGATCGTAAAATAAATAAGCGTTTTTGAGTCATTTGGACTGCAGGTTGCATTGAACCGCCTCCCCTATTCTTGCTGAAAGAGAGGAGGGAAGAGGATGTGAAGGAGGAGAGCGAGGAGAGCGAGGAGAGCGAGGAGAGCGAGGAGAGCGAGGAGAGGGGTACGGGGAGGGAGGAAATGGTGGTGCACACTAGGGGGTGCAGGTTAAAGGGACATGGGAGCGAGGTGAGAGGAGGCTCGGAGGCTCGGAGGCTGGGAGGCTCTAAGCCTGAGCGTTGGTGCCGTTCTTGTCGGACAAAGCGGTGCTGGCAGGCAGGTTGTTGAGGGAGGCGGTGGCCTCTGGCACCTTGCTGTCCCAGCGGGGGGGCATCCTCTCGTTGATCCGGTCCAGCCCTCGGGCCTCCTCGAAACTTTGGATCTTGTGCTGTGGGTTGAAACCTTGAATAGCTGTGAAGAGAACAAGCACAAAGCAACACCAGGCATCTGAGTATCTGCAACAACACATTCTGATAACATCAAGCTTTTGGCACAGGGGGTCTAGTCCTTAGATGGGTTTAAATTCAGCCTTTAGTACTTATTAGCACAATGAAGAGAAGAAACTGTGCCCACTGTCACTCTTTAATCGGCTGGTGGATGAGTTTCCATGACCAGATTATATTACAAAATCATTATTTTCCTCAGGTGGGAACCAATCTACACAAAGCCATGAGCTTTATCCAATTCAGTTTTTCCACTATTGAAAAACTTGAGTTAATATCAAATTAAGATACACTTCTGCACAATTCAATATTATTCATGCAACATCAACAAAGCTTATTGTTTGAGTGGATTGGATAGAGCGCAGGAGGAATTCCAACACAGGCAGAGCAAGGAGCGGGAAACCAGCTGTCATCGTCAAAGGGCCATTTCACCGTCAGTATCGCTGGTGCAAAGCACAATGTGATGCTAAAGTTGTTTGTAACAAAAATGTGCCTGCAGTGTAAATGCTTGTTATTACACCAAGTATGAAGAGCTTCCTTCAACGTGTTCATACTGTGCCTCCATAGTTCCTCACTTGAGTGCCGAACTGCTTATGGCATTTGGAATTGTTTGCGATTTGGGCAGGATGCGTCTCTTAAGACCACCTCATGCAAGCAAAGGTGATATTTGTTCAGATGTTTACTTGGTGACAAAGTAAGCAAACAGTGCACTGTGTTTTGGAGTAAGAAACAAATGAAAAAGCAGTGTAACTGCAAAGTAGGATGTTCTGAGTTTCGGGAGGGTGGAGGGGACTTCAACCTTTGTTGTTTGAAGTTCGTCGTGCCGGGTCAGTTCTAGTCTTAAGGCCTACCGCATGATTTATCTGAATAATGTATCATTGTTTAGATATCCTGTTAAAAAAGTCACATCTGTGTCGACTATTATTACTCATGAGCAGAGTATTTCAACATGCAACACATCTAGCACTTGAGTTTTTGATTGTATAAAGTAAACGACCATCCCCAAAGTGGGGCTTTGCATTTGTACATCAGTCAGTGTGTGTCCGTTCCTTTTTGTGGTGATTTGAGATGAATACCAAGACATCTGTTGAAAAAATCTGACGATAAATGGCCGTTTAACTTTGATAGCCTTGAAACACAAAAAGCTTCAAACCAAAAAAACAAGTTTGTGAACGGAAACAAGCAGGAACTGCACACACATCCAGACGTGACTCTGATCATTCAAATTGACAGGGAGGGGAAGAGAGCAAAAGACACAAAGGCAAACACACACACAGGTAGAGAGATATCATAGATGACTTGCATACCTCGTGCCTCTTCTGCCTCTACGGTTGCTGTGTAAGCGTGAATGGAAGTGCCATGCCGAAAACCAACAGAGAGAGAGTGGGAACATTATATCAATGCAGTCAGTCAGTCCTGTTAACACTCAAAGACTTCGTCCTGCTCACTCATATGTGACAGTGAACATGAACTCATTGGTTAGAGCGGAGGTGCACACCACAGGAGACAGGATGAACAAAAAGGGTTAAATATGGAGTGAGGTTTTAAATGTGGTGTCTGGGAGACTGGATGTGAGATGATCTTATGGCAATAGTAAGTTGGTGCATGTGGGAACAACACTCCAAATCTTCAACAACAACACTTTCCTAGTCTAGACCCAAGTGCAATTAAGGTGTTGAACTTCAAGAGACAAACAAAATGTTGCTTCTACCGTTTCATTTCTTCAAGACAGAGATGACCCTGGAGAATCTGCACTCTCCTTTGGGGCTTTGATTGGTCATACCAAGGGAGAAGACCCGTTTGATTGTGGGAGGAATTTGACAGCTTTGCCATCAGAACTTGGTGCATCAGGCATCATTTCAGTTTGATGGTTTGATGGAGCACACAGCATTACAGTATTTGGCAGGTAATGATAAAATTGGACGTGATTTTCTGCACAGCTGAAAAAATGTAATCGGTATAAGCTTCAGAACTTTCAGATTAACCCAGTCGCTTCAGATGGTGAGGTGACGAACAAAGAAATCGATGAATATCTTGGTGATGGTTATCTGCGCTCACTTCCTCAGGTCCTCCACCGATCCTTAACTAACAGTAGCGGAGCTATTGTCCCTTTCTGAGATGAGACGGTCGGTGTAATCGCGTCTAATGTCTCAGAGAAAGAGGACTGGCACACATCGTTCTCGTTGGTTCTGGTGCGCACCTGTAACTTCACCAGTTTGTTATGCAAAGTCTAACGGGGGGCGAGGGATACGTTGGATAAGGAGGACAATGATGAAGCTACCACCTTCTCTGTTAGCCTTTGGCCTCATACTGTGGTGAAAACAACACAAAAAGGTTGCAATTGTGAAAACTCACACACCTTAGAAATCAGGAGCACCATGGCAATGATAGCCACTATCACACAACTTTTACTTAAGGGTCATTTCAACAGGCTGAATGGTCTTTTTTGGTTGCCCTCGATATTTCTGATCAACAATCTCCTTTTCTGAGGGCCAGGTAACAGCTGTAGTTTGTTTACATTCTGTCTGCAAAATAGTCTCTGTCAGCGACGTAATATTTTTGCAATTTGAAACTAACATTACACTGGGAAATGCACTTATCCATTTTGTGTTTTAACATGGATTGTAGTGGTATCGCGTTAGTATAGCTATATGTGCAGCAAAAATGACAAGTGGTCTGTCTCTGCATTTATTGTACCTCTCCATCACTAAATACCTGCTTCAGAATTTACATTTAAATGTACGTACTACATGTATACATTACCTGTGCTTTGTAGTAGTCCTTGGAGACAAAGCAGGTTTCCTCAAAGCAATTGTTTTCATTTTTTTTGACTAGCATTATCTAATGCGTACAGGACTTGGATACTAATCTCTGAACAACTCTAACAATGAAATATAAATGAAATAAGTTTACAAAATCGAAATACTCATCCTCAAATGATCATTTCAGTCTTTTAAACTGGATATTTGGTCTGGTTGTTTGTGCTCTATTATGTTGGATTCCTGAGAACATCCTCAAAGACACGCGCTACATGTAGCTGCATCAAAGTTGACAGGGACTTTATTCTGCCGGTGGGATGTAGGTTAGCTGTGTCTGGTGCTTTGGGTCGTGTTCATTGGCATGGCGTTAATCTTGGGAATGTGAGTGCAAGCTCAAGGGTGAGTATTAGCTGGATACAGTTAGTGTGTATTTGCACAATTACGTTGCTGTTCTCTTACCGTTCTGCAGAGTTTGTCGACCCCCTGACAAAACTCCCAGGGGCAGTGTTCCAGTGGGTGTCAGGCCCTTCAGCGTTAACACACTCTCATTTTCCTCTCTGTTGCACACACAAACAAAAAAACATTACAATCTTTGCTAGATTCTTTCTCACAAACTATTGTCCATAGCTACACACAGCGTAAATACATAGGATAAAGCCTGAAACTGATGTAGACATATACTTCCAACTCAACATTTATCTGCAGTGCCTTCATGAAATGAAAACTGCTTTTACTGTAAAATTCTAACAGTAAAATTTCAAAATGTTTATCTGCATAGAATTTCTGTGTATTTTTCCCCTCTTCTCCATTTCTGTTCTTCTCTGTTTCATGCATCTCAATATGAAAGCAGTTAAAAAAAAACATTCAGGTATCTGCCATGGTCCCTCACAGAGAGCAGCAGCCTTTGCAGGATGACTCCCCAGAAGACTACTGAGATGATAGTCCTGATTTGAAGTCACACTCAGCAATTTAAGAACCAAGAGTAACTATTAAGTACTCTGTGTCTTTGCTGCTGTTGGCCGTTATCTCCATTGGCAGTCAAAGGAAGACAAACACATTTTGGAAACATTGACAGGTCTACCAGTCTACTAAATAAACATCACACACATTGACAGTATCTGCAAGTGTTTTGCCCATTTACACATCCGGGCCTCGTTGATACATTGACTGATGATGCATATCATGAGTTGCAGTCAGGAGGTACGCTCTGGAGAGTGGATGAGTGAGAGTACCCGTAAGCAGAAGCCAGACAAAGTAATAAGACCATGAGAGGTGGAGCAGTTTGGAGATAAGGCAAGGGAGGCAAGGTAGAAATGGTTCAGACATGTGCAAAGAAGAGATAGTGGATATATTGGACACAGGATGTTGGAAAAAGAGCCTCCACATTGGAGGAAAAGAGGAAGAACGGTAGAGAAGATTCATGGATGCTTTGAAATAGGATATCAGGGCAGTTGTGCATTGGTTGAGGATACTAAGAATAGGAGATGGAGAACGCTGGGGCAAACCATGATACGAGCAACCAAAGAGGTAGCAGTATCGGTAAAGAATATTCACAGAGAATCCTGACGAATATTTACTGAAGCATAAAATCTTTATCCTTGTTTTATTCTTCATCCTTCATCTGGGATACATGCTATTCTCAACCAAAACAGACAAGAAGAATGGAAACATAATAAGCTACAGAAAATGTGTATTTCTGTGAGTTTGTCTCTCTCAAGGACAATGTAAGATATTTACTCCGCAAATGTGGATCATATGGATTATTTCATTATTTCAAACAAGCAATTAGTGGAGATGCCACCTACCTCAGCACAGAAAAGACACGGGCCATTTTCCCAATTGCACGAATCTTATTTCTGATCACCTCCTTTCTGACTGCTGGAGCACCACCTGAAAAATGAGAAGTTTTAAGTTTGGTAATGGGTTTTTGAATCAGCAAAGGAAATGCGTTTTGTGTTTTGGAGATGATCTCAACTTTTTATTGTCATGACAAAATACATTGTTCAATAGAGGGACGTTACCACACAAACAACGAAATGCATTGCTCAACAGAGGGATGTTACCACACATACTTTGCATCAAGTCAGACTTCTGAAGTTCGAATAAAATGAAATTCTAAACGCATCTGTCTATATTGAGCGGATCAATCTATATATTTACTTACAGACAGATGGACCAGTAAGTCGTCATCCCTGTCACTGTCTCCCCTCTGTCCAAGTATGTGGATTGTGTTTACATGTACTTACAGCACATGCACACAGTTCTATTGGTTCACATTGTATTCTATTGACTGATTGGTGCAGATCAGCTGGATATGGTACTGCTGGCCCCGAAGAACATGAATTCCAAAATGATCTAAATAAATGTAAGACTACTCACCCACTTCAGCCATGTTTGAATAACTTGTTTCCACCTGACATGTATTTACGACTGCAGAAATTATGCAATGAAGAAGCGGTGTCTGCTACCAATCTGTTGCAAATGGCTAACCTTGGAATTACCTTTTGGCATGGCTGTGTGAGCCTATAGGCTTGGTCAGAAGCTTTCAATATATGCTAATTTCTATTGACTTACAATTGTAAATTAACCTGTAGTAACGCATGTGCACATACAAATGCAGTTGGGTTCTGAAATTCAGAATTGTTTTTGAGATACCAACCATCTCTCGGCCCATTTTTTGTTCAAGATAAGAGCGGAAATCTGAATTCTGAGTCGTACTTTGAGCAGATCAACTTGTGAGCTCGCTCATGCAACAAATTGAGCTCCAATCTCGAGGTACTGTGGTATTTGTATGACTTATTACTGAAATATAATAATACTGTGCTGTGTTTCTCTTACCCTCACATGTGTCGTCCCCTTCTGACATAAGTTCATCATCGGAGCAGATGTTCAATACATTAACCAGCATCTCTGTCACTGCAAAAACGCACAAACAAATTTTGTGTGATTTGAAATCATGCAGAAAATGAACTCTGACAAAGCCTCTGTAAGTCTTGACTTCAGTGATTGTCATCTTAAATCAAATGTCATCATTACAGGGGATCTACTTTTTGAGATCAGGAATTTGTCCTTGATCATATGATAACATTAATAAAATCACACAATCCAATAATTGTCCATTTGTGTGAGGTTGTGCTGCTAGGGTAGTACTTCAAGACGGGGAAGCCAAAGCTCCCTTTGTGAGTGAAGAGTATAGTTTTAAGTAAAAGCAAGCATTACAAATCTGTGATATATGGCCCTGTAATATACATTTTTCTTCTTCCTTTGGCTGTTCAATCAATCTGTCAGTCAATCATATGTCTCCACTTCCTTTATATCCTCAATTAATACACCATCCTCTCTCATTTCTTTGTCTGCGCACATGTCCAAACCATCCTAATTTGCATCCCTGATTTTATCCCAAGACAATTACCCCAAATAACGAACAAAAACAAATCATATTCATGTGGCTTGTAAATGAAGTGTTAGTGCTTTCATATTAGCATATGCAAATACTATATGCTACCAATGTAGAGAAAAGTACAGGCTCCTTACCTTTCTCTCCAACAAAGGGTAGAGACCAAGTGAAGACATCCATGAAGTTAGGCAGCCAGTAGGGATGAGGGGAACAGTTAAACTGTCTGATGTTCATCACATTATTCTCGTATTTTAGCACCGCCGCTGTGGACCATCATAAACACACATTTAAAAGACATTGGCAGATGCTTTTATTTTTCAAAGATGTTACCATTCCATTCATTCAGCAATCTCTTACCTTTGTTATTGTACACATCCAGATAGTTGGGAGCAGAAAAGATTGTAATTAGAGAGGGGAAGCCAGTTGTTTGACTTTTCCTGTACATTCGGTACCTGACAGAGAGGCAAAGAGCACTCAATAAAGACCAAATGGAGAAGATATTGTGGGCAAAATCAACAATTAATTTGGAATTCACTCCCACTCACCCTGCATCTTGAGCTTCATGCGCTCGGATTACAGACAATAGGTTGTTGTTCATCAGGAAGTCGCACACTGCTGGGTAACTACGAGACATGAGGAACATGCCTTAATGAGGAAGAATCAAATGCAGATCGCCATTGCATCTATGCAGGAAATTGTTCTTGCTCACGCTACTCTACATAATTAACGAGGACAAACTCTGCGTGAGGCTGTGAGGACAATCCAGGTTGACTACACTGTCTCACACACTATTTGAAACTTTATTCTATCTCTCTTAACTTCAGTCAAGCATCATATGATTTTTCTGACCTGGCAAAATATGTGGGGTTTCCTCTTACTGCAGAAAACATCATCAATGGTAGTTTTTGCAGGGTTAAATGTCACCACACACATTCACTCTTTCAAATGAGCAGGAGCAAGAAAATTATTCACATATACAACTTTTCATGCACAGAAGCTGAAATGAATTCAGACTGATTGATGAAGTCCATTAGACGAATCCCTACATTACCTATAGAAAAATGAGCATCCTCTAACACTGTTGTGGCAGAAGTGTTCCTGGGTTTTTTCTGAACCATAATCCTCTCCAGGGTCTGACCACAGCAGGTCACACATCGGGCCAAATGCTGGTGGCTCTTTAAATCGGTCCAGCTACAGAGAGCACAAATCGCAGACCGAGTTTCACTTTGAGAAAACTGCAATGGAAATCACTTGAGTATAAAAAGGCATATTACCCTTCTAATGTCATCCAGGCAGGTGATCTCAGGACTCAGACCTCCATGCACACATAGGAACTGTTGGTTAAGGAGTGCAGCCAGTGGCAAGCAGTCAAATGCCTCCATACAAGCATCATACACACGTTCTGAGTACTTAATTTTACCTGCAGGACACACAAGCACATGTCAAACCAACATGACTATACTGTAAAAGAGAGATAAATCCATTACAAACAATCCTAAGCGAAAGCTGAGAGTCAGGACACAAACACAGGTGTGTGTTTTGTGTTTTGTGAGTGTGTACACAGTTAATGACCAATTACTTTAGAGCTCCTGACAAAGAGGCCACCATGAATCAAAGAGATGTCATTTCTAAACCTTTCCTCCATTTGGAATGTGAATACCCAACACAGATAGTCTGCACTTTGAGTCACTCTGATTTAGATTAATGGACATAAACAAAGAGAGAGAGATCCTCACACAGTATACCTGTAGAGAGAAACAGAGAGAAAGCAAGAGAGAGAGAGAGAGAGACCTATTTGTCTTTTCTTAGCTGTTGCGGGTGCCATTTCTTCCCATTAACCTATTCTTGTTCTTATGCTTTACTTTATGGCGGTTGAGGTGAAAAATATGGTCATAATTGCAAGTCAAAAAGAAATTGGAAACCATTGTAACTTACACTCTTGCTTGAAGGTGAAGTACTCTGTAAGATGTCGGCACTCATGGTTGCCTCTGAGGAGGAAGAGGGTGTTGGGGTGGTTGATCTTCAGGGCCCATAAGTAGAGCACACACTGGAGGGGGATAAACGTGGGAGTCAATCCATACATAAAATTTCTCACATTAACTGTAAATTTCCTGTTTGTTTTGAGTGCAATCTTGACAAATTTCACTCTTACTGAGTACAATGGAGGTATTTCTACAGAAAACGGTTGACAAATGGTTCTTAGAGTGAAAGCAGTTGCAGGTATAATTTAAGGGAATTTGAGGGAATAATCTATTATCATTTAAGTGAGAACAGTGGAATTCTGCACCATTGAAGCTAAAATCCTAAACCCTCTGAAATGAAATAACGGCACCAAGCAGATATAATATTGATAACACCCTCAGCTGCCAATTAACCAGCTGAGATGTTGTGTTGATTATAGCACATCTGTGACCTTGTTTGAGAGGTTTGTCCTGAATGCATTTAGAAACAGTTGAATCTGACAAGATATTCATCATTTCATTGAGTCAAGTCAATTTTATTTGTATAGCGCCAAATCATGACAGAAGTTATCTCACGGCACTCTCCAATGTGATTTCTGATTTCCTGATTTCTGATTTTCATTGCAAGTGACACTCTTGTTCTAGGACTGCTACAAATAAGAACACGCTGTCACAGTTCCCACTGACTATCAACCAATTCCTTGCCAAACTCAAGGCTAGGCATTGCTTGGTCGACCAGCGTTGTTCATAGATTATTACCATTTCCTGTTCCTGACCTAAACTACGATCCTTAGCTTCTCATGAGAAGATGGACATAAGTCAAAACTCCTGATTTGAGGCTATGTGCATTCAACCTGAGCCCTGAAATCGACTCAAGTCCCAGAAACATCCTTACCACTGTGAGTCTGCCAGGTCGGCAGACTTACTGAGCACACAGTTAGCTCATTGGTAGCCTCAGTGTCCAATTTTATTGTTCAGCACTAAGCGGACCAATACAGTACTTAATTCTGTCAACAGCATCAACAGCGGCCAAAGTGAGCTACACAAAGGTTGTTTTCACACCGATATTGTTACAAACGCCAAAGAATTCCTTGAACTTGGCTGTCTCTGAACTGGGTCTCCATCCACAATGACAACTCCTGGAGCAGACCACATACAGTGCACGAGCACCTGCTGTGCATTCTTTACACCACAGAGGGAAAGCAATGTGACAAAGAGCGCAACACAAAAAAAGCCAAAAGCTGTCAATTCTGAGAAACAGAGACACAGCCAGCAAGAGGAAAAAAAACTAAAACAAGGTGGGAATTGGGAGGGAGGTCAAGGTTGACTCCCTCATTCGTTGTGCTTCTTTCGACTTGTGCAGCTGTTTTTACTGCGGAGCGTTTGTCCACACAGCAGGGACACCTCTCAAAAACCGCAGTGTGAAAGGAAACTAATCTTAATGAAGTCGAGAAAATGTTCTGTACTCCCCCACTTCATTGAACAGAGTGCCCAGACAGCGCTGAAGTGAAAGCGCCCTAAGATTCACACACTACGAACATTTACTTTCAGATGACAAACTGGCACATTCAACAGTCTCCTTTCCAAGTGTTCCAACGGAGCACATACTCAACCTCAAGGCAACATTCAAGACAGTTGTGAGGATGCACATGTGCAAAAGAGTGTTTGGGTGGTGAGTGCGGACAGTTGGAGTAAAGAGGGGGCAACAGTGTGCCTTTCATTTCCTACTACTATTTAAAGATGATCTCCTAAGCCAAGAAAGCCAAGGCTGTGCAATAGAATGCCGCTCCAAATGTCAAATACAGAAATGTAAACACTTCCATGCACACTATGCCTACCTCAATGCTGAAGTACCCTCGATCCACATAGTCTCCAAGGAACAAGTAGCGGGTGGTGCTGGGGGACCCGCCTACCTCAAACAACTTCATAAGGTCAAAGAATTGGCCATGAACATCTCCACACACTGGCAGGAAATATACAAAATGTGCATGAGAATCTTAGACTTTGTTTGAACATACTAATGCACAAAAGCATGAATCAACCATTAGGAAAATAAGCAAGAATTATGGTGGAGATAAGTCAGAAAACGACAGGACAAAATTACAATTTCAAAAAAATACGAGAGAGAGGGCAGTGCAGATAGAGATAAAAATAGGCCTTACAGAAGAGGGTGGTGGGTTGGATACCCAAGCTAAGCTGCATGTCAGGGAGGGCAGTTATAGAAATAGATTACTGCTGAGTCTTAGTGGATCTATGAAGTTTCCCAAAAGAGGAGCGACTCAGTCTTATACCACAGAGACTGTCCCCTCTTAAATTAATGTGTACTGTATGTCAGACTTATGACTCACCTGTGATGGGAGCGTCAACTTCCAGCATACATTTCTCCTGCCGGAGAATGCTGGCACCATCATTTATGATTTTAAGGGCGGTCTCCTCTTCCAGACGGCCCTCTTTCACCAAGTGGGCCTTCAAGAGATCCACACTGGGCCTCCCATCCACGTACAGGTCTTTGACAGAGAGGCGTGTACCGGGAGGGTATGGCACCGCTTAACACAGACAAACAAACAAACACACAAACACAGAATTACTATAGAACCGCGAAAAACGTAGACAAAAAGGTCTGTGATGAAATGCATGCAGCTTTCTCTGACAATACTCACGACGAACACAACTGCGCCTTCCAAAACGCAAGTGTCTGCTATTGAGGTCCACTTTCATAACCAACATGCAACAGACATTTTGAAACCATTGAACTGGATAACTACGATTCCCTAGGAACAACTACAACTATTCAGAGGGGGCGGAACACAAAATAACATAATGATGACATAATGTGAAAGGTGTCTGTACAAGAAGGGCAAGTCAGTGTTTTTGGCCGTAGGTGTGGTGATGTTAAGACATATCATAGTGGGTGTGGTGGTCTCTAGTTTACAAAGAATATGAAGTGTTTCAGTTCTGATATACTACTGACTAATAAGCTGATACATGAAGAGCAAGTGAAGTCTCCCGGGGGTTCTCGAGCCCTACATACTTCACATCAGTGAAGTATTTCAGGGGGGCTCTGCTGTTCAGCACTTTATAGACCAATTGGTCTAGTTTAATCTGAAACCAAATCAGGTCACACATATTCAGCTCATTTCACCACTTCCTCTGAACTGGTTCATCACCACTTCACCTCAGAATTAGCATGGGCAGCCAGTCAGGACTATCAATGTATAAGCAGCACCTGGAGAGTGATTGGTGATTACATGAACTAAATATGGATGTTCTTATTGAGGAAATGTAGTGGAAAGGAAACACACACACACACACACGAAAACTACTGATGTTAAGTATTACCAATTGCTTGACGTACAGTGCAAGCATTGGAAAAACAACATATGAAGCTGCAATTTGACAGAGAGATGAGATTTCTTCATGACACAGTATCCTACTTGACAAATATACACTTGTCCAGTGCATTGTTTGCTCTCTTCAAATTCCAGTCAAATGAACTGAAGCAGGATGTAAGCGTCGCCTTGGCAAAATATTAGCACAGGAAAACAACCCACCGGGGAATTTTGTTGAAAGCTTTGAAAATTATGATCTGTTGCTTTGTAAAAACTAACATCATTCTTAGTTTGGTCTGGTGCTTGGGGTCTGGTCTTGAAAGCAGTAGACAGTTACAGGGTTGAGAGGGTACTCCGTTCCACCCTGTTACTATTGACAGTAGTACGGTGGAAATTTATCAGCATTCAGGACCTTACAGTGTTCAGCCTTTCCATGTAACATCCTTATTAATTCAACATAATGCTGAAGTGTTCACTTCCATATCAGGCCTCTATGTATAGTCCCACTGGTTTGAGATAAGAGTGAAATGTTTACACTGCCTTCCATGCTGCTGTCGTGTACGCTGTATGTACTGTATGTCTGTTACTACCTCTGTGTCTGACACTCACTCTTGCTGCGGCACATTGTACTTACTTGTGCTTGACTTGAATCGATCTACACATCAACTTGTGTGTATTCAGACTGTACCACAACATCGCATGATATCATTGTTCGCAGCTGTGTATGTCAAGCATAATATCTACTGTAGATGTCGTCACCATGATGTAGAGCAGCGGTCCCCAATGTTTGATGTGCCACTGGCCGGTTTCAGTTCAGACAATATTTTCACAGATCGGCCTTTAAGGTGTGGCGGAGAGGTAGCGGAAGTGACGTAGCAGGTTGTTGTTGTTGTGGTTCCTCCAGTGACGGCACGAGGTATGTGTGAGTGTCCCATTGAAAAGTGTAGCAGGTGTAGCCATCCAGGTTGCATGTTCTCACGGACAAGAGTCGTTATTGTCTGTGCTGTTGTGGAGAGCTTGGAGGTAAATAAAGACTCTTAAAAGCTCTCAGGCTAAAGAAAATCTCTGTTTCTACTCCTATGTGTGTGTGTAATTTCCTGTGACGCTTGTTACTGCTGACTGCGTTAACTTGTCAAGCTAGTGCATTCGGTGGTCCTGTTCCACGGTTCGGGGCGAGAGACTGACAAAGGTAATGCATGTGACCAAGGCAAGCATCACAAATACATCAAGACTGAGTCATCAAAAGATGTGATGGAGAGAATTCGGTCATTTTCCAAAATTGAACATCATTCAGCAGCAGACAGACAGTGAAACGGAAATAATTTAAGTTGTGTATTCTTTCTGTGCTGTCCGGCACGAGTTGACTCACGCACTGGTATTGGTCCATGACGCTGAGATCACTGATGTAGAGAACATCATTAGCATGCGACTCACAATTGATCTTCCATTGGCTGATCAGTGGAGATGGGCTGTCAGAAGTTTGTCTGAGGCTTTACTTGGTTGCCCATTGCAACCTGACGTCACTGTATTGAAGGCATGACCACAACTTTTGCCATAATTAGTGATGATTTGCATCGCACAGCCAAAAATCTCAGATCTTGCACTGGGTTTCAGACAGTTGACAGAACACTGATCATCCCTTTGGGTTCACAACAAAATGCTGCAGCCATATTAGTGGTCTGTTGCGACATCCACAAGAAGTAATCGGGAATAAGGACTCGCTCATATTACATTCCCAGTATCAATAACTATAAAGACATATGATCATGAAATATCCACAGGCAAGAATATTTTCACAAGATATGGATACTATGCTGAATTATCTCACAAAGCCAAACCTTTGATGCTGAGAACACTTTCCAATTAGCGATCATACTTAAGAATTTATACAATTAGGGCAGACTAAAATTTCCTCAGACTGCCAACTTCTGATTTCTAATTTCTAATTCATTCCTCTTCAAAGACAACAAGCATAATGGTTCGAATCAAGCTTTGTTTGTGGTGTCCATGCATGTGTGTAAGCCAGGGCGGTTGACGGGTAGATTTAATGAAGCTTTACACACTTAAACCCAGCTAACACACTGAGGCCGGATCACACACACCTAGTGTAGTAAATCCCCAAATCCTGCCACTCATCGCTAACGACTGAGTGTCTGGCGCGTTACACTCACCCCTGCAGATGCATTTTCGACCATTTCAATTTGAAAAACAAGGTCGTACCTGAGCATATTCCGTGGCAGGAGAAATTACTCTACTGAACTGGTGTGCAATCGCAGCTACATGTCATGCATGTTGCGGAGATATTCTGAGCCGCGAGGCTAGATCGATAGCTACAAATGAATCTATCGATGTGCGAGACGTGTTTTTTTATAGTCATATCCACAATCAATAAAATACGCAGTGGTAATTGCGTTAAAACCCAGCTGCCCGGGTAACGAACAGGGCACTGCGACTTGTCCGACGGTGCCTTGAGCTGCCCTGTCTCTATGTAGCACACCCGTCACCGTTAACTTCCTGCAACTACAAGGGGGGCTGCAATGGTTCACTGTCATAAAAGCATATATCAAATACCTTTGATGGGTCGTTCAGTGGTGGAGAGTTTGTTTTGGTCTTTCGTCGACATTACTCCTTCCTCTGTGCTTCGGGCTCTGAAAACTGCTCAATTCCAATCTTCACTTGTTAAATTTCTTGCTAGCTAGCAAGCTAGCTGGAGTGAGCTAGCTTCGCTAGCAAGTTTTTTTTTGTCGAAGCGACAGCGCTCCACTCCACGACAAGGTAACCAAATGTGTCCGTGCTGGCGTTCAACCAGACTGGGGACGGGATCGAGGAGACCTCGTGGACCAACAAATGGTTGCCTTTCCTCTCTGCCGTGCCTGCAGTGCTGTGGTGCCAAGTCGTTGTCAACGTGTATCTGATAGTCAATCCAATGAACGATCCTCAGGCACCGCCAATGACTGCGGTCAGTTGCAGCAGGGACAACGTCAGATCATGTCTCAAGTTTATCCCTCTATTCTTGGACTAAGTGCATCTGTTACAGGCCGCCGAGGTTTTGTCGTGATCCGATGTATCACTCAGACCTCCTGTCGGATTACAATAATCTCATCATCCGCAAACGGATTTCCTTCAACATGGCTCAACGCATGGGGCGTTGGGTAGTGTAGTACATACCACACCTCTCTAAACGTCACGTCGTTCAATCGCTATCATTGCTCTATGATGGAGTATTGTTGTTACTGTTACGATAATGATGATTATCATAATTATCATTACTATTATTGATATTATTGTCATTAGCAACTAATACAACAGCAAATAATCATCATCATCGTCACAAAAGTGTTTAAGCGTTATCACTGTTCCTCAAACCTTTTACACTGTTGTTTTTACAATGACTTGCTGTATTCTCTAAATGTTCTTGAGTTTGGCCTCTACCTACTCCACACAAGGAAGCGCCATTGAGATATCAGCTGTTGCCATTTGGCGCAATACGATTACAATCTTAATTGAAGTTCTATCTTTTAAAAGTGAAGTGCAATTATATCACGAGATGGGTATGAAAATCGAGTAAAGAGGACGAAGTTTTCACTTGGGTTGCTTTCCCCACAACTCACGTGCCTGTTAATCGTAGTCTGTACATATTTGTTTTTCTATCGTGCATATTTTTCATCTGTACATATTTTTATGGTGCCCGGCAAGTGCCACCAGGTACAAAGTATGTTTTCCTCCTCAGATCACACGAAATTATTTGTATATTTGTTGTTACTGTTTTTTGTTCAATTCGTTTCTTTACTGTACACATGAGAATGAGGCGATGAATGCACTGGTAGCACTGGTTTATTCCAACATACCACCTGATGGCATATACGAGATTTCTATCGATATTCAACACGAATATGTGTTCACATCAAGTCAGTGTTTACATCGACAGTTCTCAAATATTGTTGATGCAAATACTGACTTGTATTTTTCTAATACTGCTGACCCCGTAAATGTGCTGCCCTCATGTGGACGCTGATCAAATTGCATGAAACGTATTTTAGAACTACCGGTTCATAGCTGAACTAAACCCTAAATTTCAGGGATTCTTGGTGGACGGAGTAAAAGAATGCAGTTAAAAAAAAGCAAAAAACGTGAAATGTAAGGAGGGCGTTTTGTAATGTCAATAGTGTTGGTACACTATTGTTCATTGCTGGATCAATAGATCAACACATCAGTGGATTAACATTGTATCCACCCACCCACCCACTTACCCGGATGTATTATTTTTGAAGGACTTTCTCAAATCCTATCTCACCATTATGACCCCTTTTCGGTATCACTGCTGTGAATAGCAGCTGAGTCTTCAGCATCCCTTGTCCGACATATGGCGCCCCAGCATAATTTCTCCTCTGTGCCCGCGTTAACCATCTTAACTTTGCCTCCTTTACTTAATTCATCAATTGACTAGCCATAGCTCTACCTCTGATGTGTTTATTTCTATCCCTGCCTGACTTCATTTCTCCAAATGAAAACACAACATCTTAATCTAGGCCACCTCCACCTTTCCAAGCATGAGGCCACATTGCGGCTTACCATTTGTGCCTTTACCTAGCCATAACAACTCTCTCTATATCTTAATGGTGCAACTCATTAACATTACACTTCTTTAATTACTACAGCTCTGCACATCACAGGTTCAAGTCCATTCCCTCCCATCCTTGTTTAACAAGCTCTTGAGGTAATTAATGCCTACTCCCTTAGACGTCTTTATACCTCCATAGGTTTGTCATCTGAGTCAAGTCTTTCAACTCCTCATCTTCGTCATTCTTGTCTTCACCTCACTCTTAATAATTTTCTACTTTCTTAACTTTCTGTTGCTTGTCACTCTAATATGACATACCAAAATATCTGGTAACCATATTTGAAAGAGGCACCAAACCTTTGAGTAATGCACTCCAATTAGTGCCTCACCATGGTGAAGTTAATAGTAACAGTTGGTGGTGATTGCCCAGAACAGTTGTTGGGCCCGCTCAGAGGCAGAGTTTTGCCAGATGTCATGTATGTCCATGTAAGGGCAGGTTTGCATGGCTGAAGGTCCCAATAGATGAGGATTTGCCCTGGAGATACCTCACCTAATTCTGTACTATCATATCATCAGACATCAGAACTCCACCCGAGGCAGCTGCTCTATTTAAACTCTGAGTTCCAAAATCATTAGACTCATTGACTGGAGCTTCAGCCTCACACACACAGAGAGACAGATGGTGCGTATTCAACATTTACACTTCACACTGAATTTTCTGTTCAGCTGTTAAACATATCAAAACGAACAAATCTTGGAATTCACCTGTGCCTCTATGCCTCAGGCAAGCAGGAAAACAAAAAAGAAGGAGGGAGGTGCCAAAAGGGCACAGAGAGCTTCTTCCAATGTTTTCTCCATGTTTGAACAAACTCAGATCCAAGAGTTCAAAGAGGTAAAGTTGTGTGTGCGACTTGATTGTGGGCTGAGTGTTAGAACGGATTTGACATGATTAATTCCTCTTTTCAGGCATTCACCCTGATAGACCAAAATCGGGATGGATTCATTGATAAAGAGGATCTCAAGGACACATATGCATCTTTGGGTTCGTAGTAACCTTGTAATCATGTCCACAGTGTCTCAAGTTGATTTTGACTTATGTCTTTATGTGTATGTATCAGGGAAGCTCAATGTAAAAGACAGTGAACTTGAGGACATGCTCAAAGAAGCCTCAGGCCCCATTAACTTTACAATGTTTCTCACCCTGTTTGGAGAAAAATTACATGGTGAGACCTCGGAGGTTTACAGAATATTAACTTCAACCAGAAAGGTGGCACTCACTGTCACTTCTATATGGCACAGGCACTGACCCTGAAGAAACCATCCTGAATGCATTTAAACTGTTCGACCCTGATGCCAAAGGCTTCATACAAAAAGACGAGTGAGTTCCTCAAATTCTGTTTATTTGAAACATTAAATTTTTGCATCAGTGGATAATTCCTACTTTACGAAACGTTTTTCAGATTACAGAATTTACTGATGACACAAGCAGATCGGTTCACACCTGAAGAGGTACGTACTGCTTTAAGTTACTTAAAGATATTTATTCATGAGTCATGTGCCTTTCATAGAAATACACATTTCAAGGTCATTCTTGTTTTACTGTCTAAATTCAGGTGAAGCATATGTTTGACTCCTCTAACATTGATGCTGAGGGCAATCTGGATTACAAATCTTTGTGCTACGTCATCACATATGGGGAGCAGCAAGAAGAATCATGAGTATCCTTATATCCGTCATACTGCTTCACATGAAATGTATGTGGTTTGGTCAATGTATGGTGAAGTGGATGGAAACAATGCTGAGTGGGAATTCTAAAAATCTCAACGTCGTCTCTGCCTGACAATCAAAGTAAAAAATTAAAATCTTAATTGCCATACAGTTCTTCATTCCAGTGACGATGTTATGTTTTACATTCTTTTCATTGATGAACATTTCTTTCTTTTGTTGCAAAGGCATTGTACAAAGGGTTTTTCCACAAATAACATACTCCCCATGACTTTGAAAAATCATGTTAACCCAGTTGTGCATAGAGAGAGTATTTTGAGCACAATGACCTCTTTCCGGAGGACTTCAGTAACTGGATGAGCAACAGGGTGAGCTCTTCATTTTTGAAATGTTTGTCATTTACTCGAGCCCGTGGTACCCCTTTCCGGCTAATATCACCGGCAGGCAGAAGCCTGTGCGTCTGGAAAAACATAAAACGCCAAAGAGTATCCAGGGAGTTTGAGGTGTTTGGTTGGAGGTAGACTGGCTGCTTTGAGCTCGGGCAGAGTTTTGTCATCTACCATCTTCACCAATACTCCATTGAGTGTTACAGACCTGCAGAGGACAGACAAAACCAGTTTTATTGCTCATGACCTGTATTTTACTAAAGGAGGTTCTACAATGGTTCAACATTTTAGCTTTTTTTGTACTCCTGATTTGTGAGCAGTCCAGGAAATCTAAAGCACTCATCTGCCTTAATAAGTAAAACAAAGTAATGTTTTACGTGAATTTGAATGAAATCAAATTTATACATTTATACATCACCTTGCAGAGATGTGAACACTGGAAAATATGAAATAACTGCTGATTGACAAAAATAACACACAGACAGACACAGACACACACACACAGACACACACACATGCCTCATTGCTATAAAGGGTAAATGGGTATATACAGTATCTACTCCTTTCAGCAATGAGAGAGCTTCAGGAGAACGTGCTGGACAGTTGAAACATCAAAATATGAAACTCTAGGCCCTTTGCACCTGGAATGGAGTCCCTCCTCTCCAGGCTGGTCAGACTGGAGGACAAAAGCTTCCACTTTGCTGAGAGACAAGTCAGCAGGCAAGAAGACTCTGGCTGGGGTCTGATTCAGGTTCATAGCCATCAACGTCACTGCTCCACCTCCATAGCTGGAGACACAGATCTGTGAAACTGGCAACTGATCTTGGCTATGAAGAATGTATCCAAAAGAGTGAATACCTGTTTTTATTAGCACAGTGTAGATATACCCGTACTGATTTTCCTTGGATGAAGTTGGAAAATCCTTTGATTACCAAAACCTCTGGTCCAACAAGTCTCTTGTAGATGACTGACAGCCAGTAGTCCTGATATGACACACCAATATTTTAACAGTCACAGAAACAGTCAAATAGACATGCCTATCTCTCTGTTCATCTATTCATTTATCCATCATCCATCTACCTGCTTTGCAACCTAATGTACCTATATATCTCCATCTACATAAACTGCATATGCCTCTATAATTGTATGCAAGGAGATCACCAGTTACGAGTGCCATTGTTTGTTACCAACATATGGAAAGTACAATAGAGGGGTACCTCATGTAAGGAACGGAAACAGTCAGGGTGTAAACTCACAGGGAGTGGATCCAAGTTGTCATCAACCAGGTGGTAACTGCCAGATCCAAAGAGGACTTGCCTCATGATCACATCCATACCAAGCTTGGCTCCAAGGCCCAATTTATCCAGCCACCTACGTGGACGACATATTAAGTGGACTGAATTGGCCAAGTAATAAGACAAAATCAGGGCTGCATCAAAAAGAGTGCTCAAGTGGTGAGAAACGGTTTACTCTTTGCATTTCTGTTATCAGACAGACAACAACATTCTTCTCCTTTTTCATGACCACTATTACGTAAAATCTGTGACAAGAAGACTTGCAAAAATAACAAAAATATGACTGAATAATCACTTTTGCTGCCGCAGCTCATGTGTTTGTGTGATGTGCATGGCTATGTCAGGAGTAATGTGATTGTTGTTATGTCTGGTTAGAAAGTTAGAGGTAGAATTAGGTCTGGCAACAAACAACAACAAACAAAGCAAATTAAATTACATGAATAAATGGGTGAACATAAAGTAAGAAACCAGCCGTTGGGAACACACGTCTCTTCCTCACAAACCTACTCAAGTAAATCTTTCAAACAGTTTCTCAAGTAATGAAACAGGGATAGTGTAGTTCATTACTACCAACTAATTAGCATTAGAAGAACAGTATATGGTGTAATTATTTACCCTGCATTACGAAAGATGTGTTGTGGCTAATACTGTCTAAATGTTGCACAGGGCAGTTAAGGCTATCTGACTGACAAAACAAGTCTTAATGGCAACTTGAAATTCATCAGGGACTTAAATCAGAGAACTAAGTGAAAGTGTAAAAAAATGGAAAAACTGCCCATCTAGATGAAAGGATCTAAATGTTCTCTGTATAAGGTACTCACATGAATCCAGCCACAAATGTGTCCGAGAGACCCAAGGCTCCACCTCCATAAGCAGAACTAGTCTCTCCAAGCCAAACTCTCTTCCCAGGAGACTCCATCCTCACTATCTGAATAAAGAATCAAAATTAAGTCCAGCTCTTAAGGAACAGCAACACATAATATCTAACTGGAGGCACTGTTATATGTGCGAACAACATTACCTCCAAGATCTCTCTAATCTTTAACACTAGAGTATCCAGGATCTCAGGATCCACAAAGTCTTCCAGAGATGTATCTCTTCCATTCACGTAATAACTTGAAAATGAGAACATATTTAGGTGATAACTGCAGATACTGAATGACTTGAAACAATAGTGAGACACCCTCTCTGGGTCAAACATTCTTCAAATACTGCATATTCACTGAACATGCTAATGCTACAATGCTGCTGATGCAACAGAAAGGCTATACAAGGATCAGAGGTCTGCTCACTGGTGCCAGGTACATGCATCGACAGCGTCACCTCCACTCTTCAAGAACCTACAACACAAAAATACAGATACTGTATGTACAATAAATAAGTTATTTCAACCAATGCTGATACTAGGCACATAATTAATTGGTACCATTTGATACAGTTGCATTTACCATGATAATCCATTATCTCAGTGTAGGTCACTGATGAACTTATTCATCAGCAAAATACTGTCCCGATGACTTGTGACTGGGGTCTCTCAGTAAATGTGTCTCAATGACATTAGGAATGGTATGCAGCTCATGTGGGATTCCATTGCGGCTGTTGTATTATTTCAGTGGTCAGCAGTTTCGAGGATATGAAACTGCAAAATCATGGTCAAATGTAGTATGTCACAGTGCTGGTTCCAATTCTCACCCTCTCAGCAGGTCTCTCCTGTGATCATGTGGCTGGGTGACATCTGGGCCATATAGTCCAGCATTGTGGTAAAACGTAAATTCTGACATTATTTGTCGAAGATGATGAAAATCTTGGCCAAGCTGGTAGCCTTCCACTCGAAAACCAGCTTTCTTTTCATAACTGTTTGGCTCTGTCAAGAGTAGCAATACATTATATCGCTCATGTTCAATGAACTGACCCTTCACTCCATGAAGTTCAGTAGGGACGTTAACTGAAAAACGGAATCACTGATTAATTTAAAGTATGTGTGTGTACGAATGGTGTGCACATCCGGCATTCTACTCCGAATTTTTATTTTTTTTATTTTTCATAACTTTTCTTGCAATCATCGTCAATGACAAAACATGGTTAGTTTAAGATACAATGCAAAGGACCTGTAGTGACAAGTATTTCTTGAGTGATAATTTTACCGTTGCCCAGCTCCCAAGACATCCTGTACTGCCTAGATTCACAGTACTGCATCAGCAACCTGGCATTGCTGCTATTCCACACGTTGTCAGCGGTCCTCAGTAGAGCATTGAGCCCAAAGATGAGCTCAATCCCCGAGCAGTTGGCAAAGGAGTACAGCTGATCCACTGTGTACTCTGCCAAAGGAAGAATAATTAGTGGCATCAGGGAATAACTATAGTACTGAAAAAACCATACCACGGCTGTCATCTATATTACAGAGAGAGAAAAGAGATGGTGAGAGTGGGGGCTTCAAACCTGGGAACTTAAGGTTTGTAAGGGGAGAGAACTATATTTTGTTATGGAATTAAGGTGCACATTTGTGTGTGTAACAAACCAAATAGAGGGGAATCAACATCATGTGCAGCAGCGTGGGATGCAAATTGTTTTATGGTGTACATAAGATGAGGAATGTGATGACAGTAATTTCAAAGAAACCATGTGAAAAGACTTGTGGAGGTTGAGAGACCTCGGTGTCAGAAAGAGAGGCTAGATTCTGGTGGTTTGGCCATGTGCAGAGGAAAGAAAATGAATAAATTGGTTGAAGGATGTTGAAAATAGAACTGGGAAGATGACTGAGGAGAGGGCCCATGGACATAATAACTGAGCACACAAAGCCGTTTGTTGTAACAACAGTTGATACTTGAATTTGAATTTTTGGAGAGATGGAGCCAAATGATCTGTTGTGGCAAAATCTGAAGAGAACAGCTGAATGTATGAGATGAGGCTGGTGACCAGGACTACAAGTGGACAGTTTGGAGAAGAGTTTTATACCTGTGAATTTCACTTGTTTGTATTTTCTTTGCAGATCTTCCCTCAAGAGGATCGCCTGCTGTTGAGTCCATTCCCTCTTGAGTCTCTCCTCCAGCAAAGAGGGCAACTTGTGATTATTGCAGTGGTATTCTGATAACAAACCAGCACTGGAGTATTGTAACAGGTAACTACATATACATCAATTCCACACATACATTGCATACACACATTAAATATATAGATTACATAGAATACATACACCCCCTCCTGGCCCCCGCCGACAAGTCACGGCTGAACGCAGACAGACAGGTGTGTATTCTGTGTATTTTAGTCTGACAGAGTCGTTAATACCTTGGGTCAACCATCTAATGCAGTGTTTCCCAGTGTTTGCAGTCTTTCTGCTCTCTTCAACAACATGTGATTAAAGTGGATTGATCATCCTCACTCCTGGGGAAACTGTCTACGACCTCACCCAACTGACCCCAGACGGCTGTCTTGTAGGACATAACCTCTTCAATTTCACGATGCCTCCCTGATGCAGCCCTCACCGATAACCTCGGGTTCAGATCGGGACAAGATGTGATCGTGTTGGTGGATTGCACTCCTTGTGGCAGCAGTTTTTTAGATGCTTGAAAACAGTAATATTAAGATGACTGAAATTTAACTCAAAGCAAAAAGCGATGACTGCATTATAACTTATAATAAATCCCATTTTTGTTTTGGAGTACAACAAAAATTTCAAATTGCGACAAAAGGCCACAAAATGTAACTTTTTCTTATTTTCTCTGAATATCATTCATAATGTTGCAGGAACAATTGCAACATTTGCACTTACTGGCACTGAAGACTGATCTCATCTGCTTGTGTGCCTGAGGTGTAAAGACCATGAAATCTTGCCTGTTGCCACCAAATCGCAAGAACGCAGGGGTCAGCGCTTCAGCCAATGTCCTAAGTTTTTGAGAACTATTCAAACATTTAACAAAAAAAGACGAGGCAGAAGTGTCAGCTTTCGAAATGACACCACAAATTAGTTATGGTTGGCATGAATTCTGAGAGTCAGGAGTGTTGACAGTTAAACAAGACTTCAGACAAAATCTTACATGTACACGCTCCAAGTTCAAATCTGATGCGATAGCGGGTAGCAATGATGCCAAAACTCTCGAGTTGAGAATTTAAAACCGACTTCTATGACCCTATCTCTGCAAATCAACTCTGATATAGGACGTGCGGTTCATACTGGAGAGGTTCCAGCACCCTGTGTGACTTGCGTGTAAGCGAGCTTCGAAACCGCTTCCAAAAAGAAGGAACCATCAGGGATTTGGTGGGAACGCATCCGTTGCTTGCATTTAAAATCAGAAGATAGATCACGCTGGTACAGATCTGACCACAGATACCCGTTGGAATGAATTACCGTACATTCGAATTCAGCGCAATTCCAGCAATGTTCTCGTTACACTGACTGTTGGCATTGATTCGTTGTGCAATACATTCCTGTGTCGTCCTTGGACTTTGATGAGAAGATAAAGATATGTTTCTACTTTACAAAAAAGGAGAAATTTTAGCCATTTTCTCCCACTTACCCTAAAAGAGACATAAATCTCTCCTCTGACGCGAGACTGGCGTCGATGGCCACGGACAGAAAGCGCTCGTCCACCCTGCGGAACACGTTAGAAAGCCCCACGTCAATCAGCACATCAATTAATTCGAAATTGTCCGATGTTTTTTCCCGCGCATCCCCATATGATCCACGCGAGCCTATGGAGAAGAGGAATGTTGCGACCAGCACAAACATGATTGTGCTCATGACTGCAGGCGGGAGATGCCGCTCGCCGCTCACTCGACTAGAAAGAAATGGTTTCACTTCCTGAACGCCGCCGACCTGCCCGACGCTCTCACGCAGGAAACACGGTTGGTGGGCTGGTTCACGGTGGGCGAAGCGCCCCTTCAAACACACATGACAACCTGCAGCGTATCAAACATGTTGTAAATTCATTTAATGGTTGATAAAATACTTTAGTGACATTAATCGCAACATCATCCATGTTTGTATTTTCACATGAGCTCGATGTATGGTGGAGATTCTGCTTGGTAGGATAATCTGATTACCTTTGGAACCAAACAGCACCATAACAGATACAGAGAAATAAGAGGTCACCTCAATCATATCAGTGATATGTAAACACATTAAATTATGGATGAATGAATTTTAAAGAATGGTGTTTCCACAATACATGGGCTAAAATCAGTTTTGGTTGATTGATTTATTTCTGGGGTAGATCCAGTGGCATCGTCAACAATTCATCCACCTCTTCCTGTAGAGCTGCAGCCTTCTCATTCAGAAGCATCTGGAATAATGAAAATATGAGACAGTTTCAAATAAGTGTAACTCTGATAAATTAATCAAATACTGTACATTTACTTGTCACTGGCACGACACTGAAAAGTTACATTTACCTTGGCCGATGCCACAATCTGGTTTGCCTGTTTCTTGTAAAGGTTCTCTATGGTGTTAGCGAGGACACCTGGGTCAGCGTTGGCAAGGTGGGCCAGTGTCTTATAACCAGCATTGTACAGCTGCTTGGCTCTGAACTAAAACACAGAATCAAAGATCGAAGATCGACCCGATTAATTGTTAACACAATAAATGTGATGGCATTGAGGGGATTCAAACAGACATGGTCATAGCTCAGCAGACACATTTTAATGTCACATTTATCTTATCTGTGCATCATTTGCGTTTGAATCATTGCACAGCACAGTGACCTCAGACGATTATTAGTGATCCTCTTGTGGCTGGTTTTATTTACAGAATGTAAAAATTGTAAGTCATTTCAATGTAAATGAGCAAGTACTTTGAGTCATATCTGTTTCTATCAAAGAATCTGGTCACTCTTTGGTTGGTGCCCCCAGACAAGTTATGCTCACCTCCATCACACCTGCTACTTCCATCAAAGGGATAAGTTCAGCTGTTACACAGTGGGTCAATCTTCTCGACAACTCTGTCAGGAGAGATTTGAATGGCCAAAACTCCTCAAGCTCCTATCACATGGCATAGAAAATGAAACTTTGGGAATCCAGCACCGAGCTCAGGTCATCTCTGTGATCATATATACAATTCAATACAGAAATGATCATGACATCTGTACAATCTATGGTTATAATGCATTAGAAATTAGAGTGCAAAGAATTATCAAACTTTGAAATGTCAAACTTGATCTCCTGATCCGGAATACTTCGCATGGGTTAAATGCAGAGAAGCATTGTATCCAATATGACGAGCAATCTTAATCATACCTCTGTGAAATGTAACACACACGAACAGAAGGCAGAGGAGGAGCTAAGCAGAGTCTGGACAAAGCCTCTGCTTAGCTGGAATTTCTCTGAAATATTCCAGATATTTGTTGTCTTTAGTAAGGAGTAAAGCACCAGGGCCAGGTACAATCGCTTCACAACCAAGTGATTTACATTCTGAAAGAAAGGAGAGGCGGTAAGACATGAATAGAAATAGATAAGGAACATACTGAGCATTTGTTACTCGGTTTTACATTGTTGCTCCAACGTTTTTGTGTGACTGTAAGACAGGGCTATTAAACTACAATATGAAGTGGGCCTAAAATGAAAGTCCTAAGATGATATGGGCCTAATATGAAAGTCTTTGGGCCACACACGTGAGGCTTCGTCAGTATTTTCACCAGAAGGTAAGCCTTAATGATATCTAACATGATGAAGACTTGATGGTACCACCTTATCATTACAGTGTTAAAAATTGTTGACAGCTGATCTTCAAACTTAAAAATCTGTTTGTGCAATTGTCGATTGCACAAAAGATATCTCACTGCCCTGCTGGTGAGCTGATGCTTGCTTGATGTGCCAACTGCACTGCAATCGAGTGAAAAGCTTTCCTCTTAAAATATCAAGAATATTAAGGAGAGACATGCTTGAGTGAGGTACTGCTCGAAAGACAAAGCTAACAGATCATGGACGTCAAGACAGTCTGTATTACTTTTATAATCAATGTGTGCCCGAAATTTTTCCACAACTCCCCCCAAATCAACTCATCCCAAAAAAAGTATTGTCAAAATGACTCAATTATTTTCTTGTTCTTTATCAACAATAATAAACGCTTCCCCAAGCAAAGCTTTCCCAGTTTTCTCCTATTTTGAAGTTGTGCCTCAATAGAGACTGATGTCAAGAACCGCCCCTTTCCATTTTCGTATCATTGCCAAAGTAGGCACATACTGCCTTAAAAACATACTGAAAAACTGGTTCATGCTTTTGTTACTTCTGGGCTGGGTTACTGTAATTCCTTATTATCAGGTTGCAGTAACATGATACTGAAGCATCTCCAGCTGGTTCCGAATGCTGCTGTACGCGTAGTGACTGTGTTAGCTTCTCTGCACTGGCTGCCTATAAAATCGAGAATAGAACTTAAATTCATCCTCCTCACCGACAAGTCTCTCAATGATCAGGCACCTTCATATCTTTTAGATTTGACGGTGCCTTATAATCCAACCAGAACAACGCGATCCCAGAATGCAGGGCTACTTGTGATCTCTACAATTGGTAGGAGTAGAAAGGGAGGCAGAGCCTTTAACTATCGAGTTCCTCTCCATGTTCCAGTTTCAGTCCAGTGGGCGGACACCCTCACTACTTTTAAGAGTAGGCTTAAAACTTCCTTTTCAATAAAGCTTACCGTAAAACCTGGTTATGCAGTTATAGATTTAGAATTGTGGAGTAATTGTGTTTTACCTTTTTCACAGCCTGACCACCAGCCTTCCGGGCGACAAAACTCTCGGGCACCCCAACTGTTGCAAACATCTTCTGCTCTGCAGCAGAGAGCTGTGTGAACTGAAAAAGGTAGTCAAAAAAAGCACATTACCATGAGCCTAAATTACAGTTTTTGTTTTGGAACAGGATGGGTTTAACAGCTGTTGTGTAGGGTGAGGTGAGCGTTTGGTAGCTCGTTGATGTTTGGCGACAACTAATTTACCACATGCAAAGGTCAGTGAGATGGGAAAGGCAGAGTGTTGAAAGGAGGAAGAAGAAATGAGATTAGATGGTCTGCATCTGTAATTGGCCCACCCCTGCTTCAGAATGCTCATATGAGAACTCTGGACTTTACCTGTGTTAAAAAAATCAACCAGTCGGGTTTACACTGAGAGATGACGTCATATGGGGTAATCAGATAGACTAGATGGAGGTAACTGTTCAGGAGTAGACCCTCCAGACCTTTGGAGAGGTCACCATAGAGTACATCGCAGTAAGTTAGGTCGACTGAGCCTGGGGGTACAAGAGAGAGAAAATATGGACCTCAAAAAAAAATCCTTGCTTAATTAGAAGTTAATGAAAATTCTAATCATGATAATTGCCTTTATACGTTGCTTTTCCGAGCTTTGTGACTTGCAGACCATCTGTGTGATGTGAGGTGATGAGAGCTTTGTCACTGAGGATACCCACACACTCTTGTATTCTGTCCATAAGACTCGTCTCCAAACACAGGTGCTTCTCTTGCACATGAAGCAGAGTGCAACACAGGAAGTCTCTCACAGCCTCCACTGAGTTGGCAATCTAGATTTAGACCAAACAGTCAACTCCTTTACTGGCATTGAGATGAGAGAAAAATATTTCGTAGAGGAGAAAAAAAAAGTTACATTTAACCCAATGATGGAGAGGATGAGACTCATGATTCCTTTTCCATCATCATTTAGTAGGTTGCTGTAACAATTCTCCACGGGGGCAGAGACAAGCGTTTTTGCCTGAAAGATGTAAAAAGCACAAGTGCAGATAAATACACTTCATGTTTTTACCACTCGTGTCCTAAGTGCACTCACCATAACCTTGTCCTTTTCCTGTATTATGAGGATGCTCTCTCCAAATGAATCTATTCCTGCTCGACCAGCTCTTCCAACCATTTGCTTGTACTGGCTTCTGTTGATATAGTCTGTGGCCATATAGGGAGAGCGCAGAATAACTCTTTGTGGACAAAACAGATACCAACGGGTAAGTTTGACAAACAATAGTTTAACATTTCATTAAATATCAACCTTAACAGTCACAGCGCATGACAGTGTAGTAGAAGAAGGGCCCTTAGGGAAGCACACACAGGGTTTTGGATATTTTCGCTGTTAGTTTTGATGACACTGAACTAGGGGTGTAACGGTACGTCTTCGGTACGTTCGGTTCTGCAACTGTTCGGTATCACGGTTCGGTACGTACTCGGTACACGGTTCGGTACATTTTCGGTACAGTATGGGAACAAAATGCAAAACCATTTTCTTCCACGTACAGGTCTCTCGACCTTCGGAACGGTACAGTGCTGTACCGAACGAATACAGTCCGTTTATTTGTTTTTATATGCAGCAATCACAGACCTAGAGACGTGCTGCGCCTGTTCTGTGCCTGTCATATGTGGCTACTTCATATTCATTAGAGACCTGTACGTGATTGGAGTAGTAAAGGGGAGGCGTTTTCATTGTTATTAAGAAACTCTTTCCTGATTCGTGCGCTTGTGACCATGTGGAGGTGACGTCGCACGGCGAACCAATCAGTCGAGCCTTTCCTGCACTCTTCAGAACAGTTTTGCGAGGTCCATGCGTCTGT
>OMPJ01010074.1:0-11144 GCA_900312935.1 Carapus acus
AGGCCGGTGGACTTGCTCCACATCCTTCTCTCATCTTGTTGTTTTTGTTGTTGTTGTTGGATGTCAAGAGGGATGGCCAAGCGTTTTGGTCGAGGGGCTGCCTCGGACAAAAACAAATGCAGCTGCAGGTTTGCCGACTGCAGCTGGGAATGGATAAGACGAAGGTCTTCATTCTGACCTCTTAGACAGCACGAGATTCCCCGATCCCCAACGATTGCCAGTGAATATGAAAAACTGTGAAACACGCCACGAAGCGTGCAGCAGCTACAGGGATGGTGGAGGACAACTTTTGACAGACGGCAGGACCAAATATGCTGAGGGGATCACTAGCCAAATTGTGAGTGATGGACCTGTGTGAGGCTATCAAATTGTGGGGATTATGGTCTATGTTGCATTGCAAAGTATGTTAACTAGGTTGTGACTGCATGTGGCTGAAATCAACAAAAGGTGAAGCCACAACAATGCCGCAATCATCTCACACCTCCCCCTGGACGACGAAGTAGCCGGAAACAAGATTCTTCAACACCTGTGCTGCTTGCGAGCGATTTGAGGTCAAAATTGCTTGGGAGAAGTTAAATAGAAATGCGGATAGCTTAATGCGCATTCGCTAAATAAGTACAACTTTCCATTCGCCGCCCGCTTTAAATGCTGCACAATCATATCGCCTCACTTCATAATCATGCACATTTTCGAAACACTCACTTGTGTAGCCCAATTCATCCTGCTCTGCCAGTACCCAACGAAAACACTTTCCCTGACTGAGCTTTCATGGTTCGCCGGAAAATACACGCTGATTTCTATTATTAATTATTTCCTTTTTCTTGCCGTCTTGATGGGAAGTAATTTGCCTTAATGTGCGATCAGGGTGTTTTGAGAGCGTCATTTCAGCTTGCTGTGCTGGCAGGGTTCGCGGCGGGGGAGCCGGGCTGTTCCTGTTCCCTCTATCAACGCGCAGCGCTGAAGCAGTCAACATTCTTCCGCCTGATGTTGCTCGCTGCTCTGCTCCACCGCCGCCGCCGCAACCGCTCAGGCTCGATGTGACTTCACACCCCTTTGCTCCTCTTCCCCGACTCTCTCCGCATTTTGACACTTCTTATCTCGCACCTTCCCCGCCTCTCGAGCTCGGCTCGCTGGGAAATGGTGCAAATAAAGTTTTCACGGATTGGCGGCGCGTAACTGCCAGGGGGACTTTTCATGGCAAGCGAATGCCACAAAGCTGCCCTTTTGAATAGATATAAATACGCGCACAAAGGGATAGAGACGAATTAATGCGCAGTTTCAGCAACATCAGGGGCAAAACGCCCTACAGCAGGTGTTTTGTTTCCGTGTTTTAACACAATGTATGTAAAATGGGAACAAAAGCATCTGGCGTTATAATTATAGCCTCCGCGGGTGAATCAGGGATTGGCGAGCACACCCACTCTGCCTACTGTTGTTTTAATAACAGGGTTGATTCCGCGCCATTTTCAGCTCCCAAGCTGGTTTTTGCACGGCAACAGCTGCATCGTCACTGCCGCTGCCAAATAGCTGCTAGGTGAAAATAAAATGCTCTACGTGATTAACATGGTGGATCTGTCAAGTCAAGGCAGATTTGTAGTTATACCATGGATTTGATCTGCCAGAATCTCCGCAAAGCTCGGCAGTCAGTCATATCTAAATGAACGCATACTGCTTCGCTGATATAGTGGCCAAAGCAAACGACGTACAGTAGCTGGAAATTTGGATGCCAGCGGCACAAATCTACACATAAAAACCCGCTCGACGACGTGATACTGTGATTGAACCAGACACGAACATGCAAATGGGGGATGATTCCAGGATTTCAGCAGATGGGCACGAGATGGGGCAGAGCACTGTCCTGTCTTGTCCACAGCCTGATATCTAGGGCCCGTCGGCATACGCCTTGCTTAGTTGTTCCTTCCGCACGTACGCCTTCCCGCTTTCATCTCACACAGATGAAAAGCTTTACCACGTCGCCGCAGACCGGTCACGTCAACCTCAGCTAGACACACGCATGAGACCCAGAAACTTGCAGCACTGCGAAGCAGCAACACTGAAGGGAGAGTGGACAAGCTAGGCAGAGCCATTTCTAACACGTGGGGAGATGGAGATGTGAGAGTGTTTGTGTGTGGGTGCGTTTGTATGTGGCCATGTGTCAGTGTGTGTGTTCGTGTGAATGTGGGAGCATCCTGCCGAGGAGGTAACGTGTTGAAAACATGGGAAAGCATGTAAATGGCATTTAGCGAGATGTGGGCCTAAATAAAAGCGTCCACGTGTTGTGAATCAGACTTCTGTTGTGTTTGTCATAAAGACTCATGTAATAGAACAGTGTGTTCACTTTACAATGTTCACTTAACAATGTAGAAAGTCTGTGCCATGTCACGCACACATATACACAGGCACACGCACATGCACATACACACACACACGCTCATTCACAACTGAATGCTTACCAATAATAGGGAATATTGAGTGAATTTGTAAGGATATAATAGTAGAGCTAAAACCAATACATAACAATGTATGGATTATTGGATTTTACATTTGTTTACAATTGGTGTGTATTAGCACACACACTCTCTCTCTCTCTCTCACACACACACACACATTCAACAGATTACTGGACCTTATGTTTGCATTTGTTGTGTATGAACTTACAGGCAACACTTATGGGATTTGGAATCAAATGACAATAAAATCAAACATTTCTTGACAATTTTTTTTCTTGACTCTTGTGACAACTGCAATGAGGACCAAATTAACGTATACTTCAAAAACTGAGGGTTCTCAGAGAAATCAAGCACGTTGCGGTCTGACTTGAATTACATCACAATAGGCCTACATTTGAAGTTTATTCTTTCCTTTCAGTAACTGACTTATATTCACCTTTCTGACCTATATTTCTATTACTTGGAGAGACTGCAGTTATTCCCATCCCATAGGGTAGACAAAGGATTCTGGTTCTGATTTTGATGGAACACTGTCTCCACTCAAGGACAGCTCAACACCGTGCATTTCATTTCTCGGTCTCACAGTCCGGACCGCACACTCACCTCTGGTGGGCCTTCCACAGGCTTCACAGGCACACCCCACTTTTACCTTATTGAATCATAGCTAGCTGTACCCGCACGCTCCACTACTCCACCTCCCTCCGCCCTCTTACCCCTCTCCCGCCCTGGCGCTGTTATCGACTCCCATGGCCACTGAGCAGCTTCACTGGAGCACGGTGGAGTTAATTGGCATTTTCAAGGACATTTCCACCGGCGCCCGATGCTCCTCTGGGAGCGGCGTGGCCTCGTCTAGCTTGATTTTTCAATGTAGTAACTCCCTTCAGTCCCTTCAGTTGTTCATGACCGTTTGCCAATGTTAACAACTTGTGTGCTTGCTTCGTTATCTTGCCTGTACGAGTAAGAATGTGAGACACTGGGTAGGTTCTCCTCACCTGGAAAAAAGCAGAGGCGATGGAGAAATATGCAGTCACGCATCTTGCAAAACAAGGAATCCAATATTTGCTGTCAATACAAGTCAAAGGACAGGAATTCCAACTCTCAAAACTTCAAAACATCCACACAACAGAGACAAACACACACAACACACACAGAGCACACAATAGTGCTCTAATCTTAGCCATTCTCCCACATCTCTGATTCACACACACACACACACACACACACACACAGATGAGAGCTGAAAGCCAATGAGGACTAATGAGATATGCCGCACGCTGATATGAAGCTGCAAACATGACTGAAACTGACAAAGGCTGCGGTCATAACGGTCCATCATTTCTCACAGGGCTGGGGAGACCTTATTACGTCTGGCTATTCCTTTCGACAACGCAGAGAAGATCTATGGGCAATTCAGCGTGTCATTATGCAAAGAGCGCAAACATCACAATGGGAAGATTCACGGCCACCCGAGCAGTCGGCCTCATCACAGCAGTAATGTCACTTCAGAAAGATCGCTTGTGTTTCAAAGATCATTATGTGCCTTAATGGACGTCCTCTGTCTTTCGTCCATGCATATGCTCAAACGTATACAATCAAAGTATTTATTCTGTCTGTCACCCAAGTCAGATAAATATATGGCATATAAAGGTATGTGAATGTTTTTGTGCTTTGTTGCCATTATTCTGATGTGGCTGTTGTACTAATGATCACTAGAGTGCAATCCACTTTAAGATACGCTCTCCTTGCTTATCTCTGCCTTTTTGTTTGTTTGTTTGTTCCTTTGAAAGTTGTACTCTGGGTGAACAGTAGCCCGTGAAGAAGGGGGATTTCCCAAAAGATGGTATTGATCACCGTATTCCCGTGGAAATAATGCGTGCGGCCAAGCCAAACACCTCCTCTTATCAGCGTGTGCCCAAAAAGTCAGGCTACGTTCACTCTGGTTGTATGAGCGCCAGCCAGCAACAATGTTCATCATGAGCAAGCAGGGCGGAACAGAGGGGGAGAAAAGGAGGCAGTAGAGGTGTAAAGGTTGAGAGAGGGAAAGAAGTGTGAGGATGGTGCAAGGGAGGAGAGATGGAGGCTGAGCAGACCACGCCGAATAACAAATGTAACGGAAACTTTTTTTAGAGGCTGGAATCCAATGGAAGAGACAGGTTACATGACAGGAGGTGAGAGAGTGAGGCGATAATTAACAGAGATCATGTTACGTTGCTAATGAGTTTATGCCACACGTGCCTGTGTGTGCGTCCCCTGGTCTGACTGATTTAGATGGCACTCCCCTTTGCATGGTGAGAAACTTGGTTTTGAGTTCAGTGCTCTCTGTTCATTTTAGAGATGGTGTCGCCCAATCAAACAGCTGACAAGAAGGTGATAAATTGCACACTTATTCACAACTCCACCTACCCTCATCACCAATTCACTGTTTTGTTGAATGTAGCAACTGAATCTATTTCATCTGCTCTCCTTGTTTCGGTGACACACTGTTTCTGATAGGATTCTGATAGTGAGAAGAAAAAAAATAGTAATACATGCCAAGTGCTGCGAAATGATACATCTTTGTAATGGTGCTTAATCCATGATTTTAGGTTGGTAAGTAGGAGCACAGGTAGTTTATTCATCCATTGATCTGGTGATCCAGGAGATTTAAAGTACCTGACGCTCAAAGAATGTGATAGTAGAAAATTAAATGAGACAAAAACTCCATCAACTAAACAATATACCAATATACAATATAAAAGACAACATACACTCCTCCCAAAAATAAAGGGAACGTTAAAACAACACAGCCTATATCTGAATTGATGAAGTCTTCCAGTTTGAAATCATTATTTTTCACACTGTGCAATACGTTGTGAGCGATATAACATAAAAATTACCAGTCAGTGTTGTCTCGCAACTGGACAAGTTGATCTCACGCAAGTATGATTGACTCAGAGTTACGCTAAGTTGTTTTCGTGTTTGCTTTATTTCTTTGAGCAGTACGATATACATACACAGTAATGATTTCTGTATATCCCTCGCTGTACTGCAGTTCACCTATCACAGTCTCAGTACATTTTTATCAATGTTAAATGTAAATTCATATTGCAATTTCCTTGTACATCCTTGTACAAGTAATTCATTAATGATTAAAAATAGAAACAGTACAGCAGTGTTCTGCAGACATAATTAAGAAATACAAAAAATACAGTACAGTACTAGCAACACAGCTTTTAGCATCCTGCATCGTTCAGTTCACTTTCTGCAGCATCTTTATTTCTGTTGTGTAACGTCATTTGGCTTTTTGTGTTTACCGGAAAGTGTAACAATTGAAAAAACATTTATTTATAAACCTGGCAATGATTTAGAAATCACAAACTGTACGTCGTTCAGTACGGCACAGATAATTATTATCTTAAATCAAGTTTTAGTGTGGTTTCTTCACAAGTTTGTGTACACAACCATTTTTTTTTCAACAAATAAGAATGTCTCAACAAGTAGGCTTGTTTTTAGCAGTGTAAAATGTTTAAAAGAGTGCTACAGAGGATGGAAAAGGTTTGTAAGACTATATGGAGGTTTATGAAAACTTTCATTTATAAAAAGAACATTACAATACAATACTGTACCCTGATGTTTCACTTTAACGAATTCTGTATCTACTTTGTGGATTTTGACCTATCACAGGCAGCTCTGGAACATTTCCTTGGTGATAGTTGAGGGATTACTTTATATACAACCTTTATTTATTCTGCTGTTTCTCGTAATTAGTCACCTCTCTAGCCACCAGTTGCCACCAGATGACCAGCGATGTCATCATGTTGCATTTTTTTATTAAAAAGCACGTATATCCATATTAACGCAATGCTTACTACAGTATATGGATTCAGAATCAAATGACCAAAAAAAGGGGAAAAAAATAAATCTTCCATTATCTTTTTTGTTGATTTTTCACAGCAAGTGTAATGTACACTTACTTACGTCTACCTCTTTCAAATTGCACACGTGCAGGGCGATTGCATTAGCACACTGTCAGAGGGACAAAGTTTGTTTTTGTTTTTTTTTCCAAAATCTACTTCAGTTGCGTCCCAATCAACGCATGACAGCCCTAAAAAGTCTCTTGCTCCTCTTCTTCTCCCTCCTTTTTGGTGGCAAGACAAGCTTTAGTATGGAAAAAAGTAAGTGCACAACTTGGGAGCATGTTAACGAGGAGCCCCATTGGAGCAGATTTCTTTTGCGTGCCACTCTGACTTAAAAATCATTATCCTGCACACCATGAGCAGGATGTACTGAGCGCCCCCATCCACTGGCCAATCATCTCATTCCCACGCTTGAACAAGTCCCACTCACAGGGATCTCAGTCCCTCTGTGTCCAAAGCTGTGGCCCAGTGTGACTTTTGCTTTCTTCGCATTGTCACCAGCCATGGACTGCTGCGTCCGTCGGGAGGAACAACCCAGTCAAGTCAGAGCGGATTCGGGTTATATGTGTCGCCCAGTAACACGCAAGGGGTCCCCTGAGGCTTTAAAGTCCCTGACACAGCCCAGAGCTCTGCAGCAAGACAGCAGCAAAGCCACCCCTCTCCACTCCAAGTTTTAGATGATTTACATGCAGCAGCTAACACACTGATGTTGTCAAACAGGTCTATTTTTACAGTATTCCACATTCTTGATTGAATATTCAATCAAGGATGTGGAATCCTGTAAAAATAGTTTTGCTATAAGTAAATACAGTGCCTCTATTGCTGATTATGAGACCAATACTGATACATTCCAATAATCATTATATACTACCAGTCAAAAGTTAAAGAAGGATCCAACTTTTCTGGAATAGTATTGAAAATTAGGCAATTCAATGTCTCAGTGTTCTCTGAAATTAAAACATAGAACACTTAAGCATTTGTAGTTACGGTACATTAGATCATGGGGTCAATTTCAAAACCAAAATGTATTCTTAACTTTTGACCTATCAAAGTAACCAACAGCTGAGCCTTGTCTTAACCTGTTTTTTTTTTTCACCTCTGCCAGTTAACCACTTACCGTTGTACTAGGGATGTCTGAAATTGGCTTTTTTGCCGATATCCGATATGCCGATATTGTCCAACTCTAAATTTACCGATATCGATAACACCCGATACCGATATGTGCGCCGGTAAACGCTTCAGGAGCGCATAGGCACTATTTCAGTGTACCGCAAGCATTATTGTATTTTTATCGGTTTTTATTTTATCGGTTTTAAAAGCAAAAAAATCCGATACCGATATTACATTTCTATGCTAATATCGGGTCGATAATATCGGTGGGCCGACATTATCAGACATCTCTACTTTGTACCATAGCAAGCTGTACATTGCAGTGGAACCTCTTGAATTTCAACAATAAACTGGAAACTGGGTGTTGGCAGGTGGTGTAGACTCAGTCATTAAATTGCAAACTTTTTGTGAATATTCATGTATTCATTTCCAAGTATTTGTGATTTTTCCCTCTGGTTGGAAATTATTTCGAAAGCAGGAGATACTTGAGGTGGATTGGCGATAGCTACCGTAAATAGAAAATACTTGTGACCTGTCCACAAAGTATTTTCAGTTTTCTTTATCATAGTAAGAGTTGTTTTGGGGGGTTGGAACACAATAGAATGGATTGTATGATAATGATCTCGTACAACTGTGGGAAGGGCTATTTCGTAAATTGCAGTACTACTTGCGATAATGGTAATCGACAGGTGATAGGTCCTATTAACAGCAAAATAACTTTGAAGTGTGATTAAAACAAATATGTTTGCCTAAAAGTACCATTCATTGTGCAAATATCAAGTGAATATCAGAGGGATGAAAATTTTTGCATCGATATGCGCACACTAAATTATAGAGGTCGAATCAATTATCAGCATCCTTACGTTAAAAATGGGGTAGGGAATAGTCGTTAATCCTGCGAGAAAAAAGAAAAGAAAAAGAGCAAAGAATAATTGCCTGAGACAGAGCAGTTGAGACAGGCGATGCAATTTACAGCTCCCCTGCACAGTACATCACAAAGACACAGGTCTGTATCAAGATTCCTGTCTCGACAAACGCCGGCGTCCCCGTATCAGCATTCTGAGGCGAAAAGCTGCGTACAAAGCAGCTTATCTTTGAAGTTTGGGGGGGTTTTCTCTCCCGATTCACATTGGTTTAACTGCCTGCGGTGCAGTCTGCCTCTCCTCGAGTCAGAGATGCTGGATGAAAAAACCTCTATGAAAGATGCTCCGTATGAAATGTGATCCTAATACGGTTCTTAACAGGAAAATATTTTGCCGGGTTTCAATAAAATGAGTGATGAGGAGGTTCACCGTTGGAACTATCACTCTGACCCACAATGCCAGAACAGTGATCTCACAACTTTTTTTTGACTTACATTAGCTTGAGTTAATACATGCTAAAGTTAATACATTCTAAAAGGAAGAAGAACAGACAAAATTCAGCACCTCATTTCCAGGGGAACTGGAGTTGAATCGAGGCAGGCAATGAAAGCGACTCACAGGCGAGGCAGAATCAACAGCTACAGTCTGCTGCACAGTAAAATAGAAGGCAAGGACAGACAGTTGAGGGTTCAGACACGATTTTGTGACAATAGAGAGGCAAGGAGCAAAGTCAGGATTTTTTATTGCATGATGTTCACACGTGACGGAGGAGACTACCTGAACATTGCCAAACAATGCACTTGTGCTTGCTGAATACAACGAAATTCAAAAAACTAAATGAAGATATCTATTCAACGGCTTACACGTGTCATTGCTTTTACATCTTTGTTGAGCTGATTGAAAGTTTGGAACTCCTTCCTTTTCCACTAAGGTCTAGAGATTTCCAAAAGAAACATATTAAAAGGATAGATGAGATGCACAAAGGGATGTATTAGAGATACACAAGCTACACATTGGTGACGTGCGGTCAGGGCCGGCAGGAGAGGCCATGCCTCACCTGTCATTGCGGAAAGAAAAAAAAAGTGAAACTGAAAAAATGATTAAATGGTTGCTCTTTATCATTATGTAGTATAGCTTGTTTGGGGTTTTTCATTGTCTTATCTATAGTGAACAAGCCACTCTGTAGGGTTCATATGTTTGTAAATCTGATCGTGATGAAGTCAGTGCCCCACCAGCTATGAGCCTCATCGCCTTGCTACAGATGCTTGGTATGCATGACACATGGGTTGGCAATCAGGAATCAGCAGTCTTTATTGTCATTACAACAATTCACATTGTGTAACAAAGTTACAATGGGTGCTGAGTTCCAGCGCATTAAAGAGGGTATGAATAGGAAAGCAGCAGGATGCAGCTGTAGGCTCAGTTCATCGACCACGGATCTGGCATTGGTGAGGAAGATGTCCTTGTGCGTCCATAGCCATGCTCTCCACTCGCCGTCTCTGTCATCTGCCTGTGGGGATGACGATCCACCGGGGAGCCAGGACTCCTCGCTACGTCTGCTAGAAAATTATGGGAGAGGAGAAACTCGGTTGAAATACCTCTTCCGCCATGTAGCCGATGTTGAGAGGATTGTGACGGCTATAGATGTTATTGGCCCGACAGAATGTGGGAATGGTGAGTATAAATGAAACGTACATTAACAAGATATTAACAAAACAAAACAGCGGAACGAAGAGCATCTGGCCGCCGCGTCGGCACGCACCGCCATCTTGCTTAAAGTTGGGGCAAATAAAGTTTTAGAATACTGCAGGGTGACTGAGCCCTTTCCACAACCCGAAATCGATCGCTAAGCACATTCAAAGTATTCATTTGGGGGAGAAGTACGTCAAGGGGAAGGGGGGACAGTGAAGGTGTGCAGGAATTAAAGTGATTTCCGCGATGGTATTGTGTCACCGAGTCTGCAGCTCATCATGACAGCCCGCCTAAACAAACTGACCTTTGTGTGTTCCCATTAAATTGACTTTTGTGAAAGGGCAGTCGTCCTTAGCTAAATGTCACTGCTGTCTGTTCCTTACTGAGAATGAGCCGCCTCTCTGTAAGCAGACTCCGTCATGCGTGGCGATCGCAACACCAAACAAACGTGAGACGCAAGAACCACGCCAGAGTGAAGTTGGGTAGCGAGTGCGCTCGCCGCGTCTATCAATGGCGGTACACCACGTTGAATTTGTTTCGCAACGTGCGTCTTTGTGAGTCTCTCACGTCCTTTAAATCCTTGAAGAGGCACTGGGGTCGACTGCATAATTGAAATGAAAATCTACTTTTCTAGAGGACTATAGAGTCACATTACACTTAGGCAGATAAACAGAAATGAGGCGGAAATGGAGGAGGACCCATTCGCAGAGGGGTGTGCTGAGATGCAACTTGATCCAACCAAATGGGCGCACACAAATGATTAAATTGACACACTAATGAAACAATATTAGTGGCCAAAAACAAGACAATGAGCAAAACCAAAATTCCAGGAGGGTACTAAGTAGAAAACAACAAAAACAGAAAAAAAATTCAAACATGTGCAGTAAGGATTTCCGATATTGGCTTTTTTGCCGATATCCGATATGCCGATATTGTCCAACTTTCAAATTACCGATACCGATAACTGCCGATACCGATATGTGCGCCGGTAAACGCGTCAGGAGCACATAGGCACTATTTCAGTGTAACGCAAGCATTATTGTATTTTTATCGTTTTTTATTTTATCGGTTTTAAAGCAAAAAAATCCGATACCGATATTACATTTTTATGCTAATATCGAGCCGATAATATC
>OMPJ01010074.1:11164-47087 GCA_900312935.1 Carapus acus
TGTTGGAGAAAAGGGACGCGTTCTGAAACAGCCGTCCAATCAGGGCACAGCTGAGCACGTGGCGCTGTATGAGTGCAGTGTGTAAGGGATACAGAGCTTAAAACTGCCTGTTTTCACTCAGTGCTCCTGCTCTGAGTGCTGGTTTTTGGAGGTGACCTTCAGAGTTTACACTCAGCAGGGGAGTCTGTAATATACCAGCACACCAAATAAGGAAGAAGCTACTCTATTCTCGTCTAAACATGGCTGCCTGTCTCCACACTGTTTCATATATACTGTATAATACTTGCTATGTTGAGAGTAGGGATGTCCGATATTGGCTATTTTGCCGCTATCCGATATGCCGATATTGTCCAACTCTCAATTTACCGATACCGATAACGGCCGATACCGATCTGTGCGCCGGTAAACGCTTCAGGAGCACATAGGCACTATTTCAGTGTAACGCAAGCATTATTGTATTTTTATCGTTTTTTATTTTATCGGTTTTAAAGCAAAAAAATCCGATACCGATATTACATTTTTATGCTAATATCGGGTCGATAATATCGGTGAGCCGATATTATCGGACATCCCTAGTGTGCAGACATACTAAAAACATACTACAACAATCCAAACACTTACAACAGGGATCTGACATAACGACGACACAGGCAGGCAAACACAATCTACAAATTAGGACATAACAGGAGTCGACAAAAATGACAAGTAGGTTGTGGCAAGCTAGCATTGTTAGTCACACAGCACTCCAAACTGTTACTCTAAATGTAAAACTTAAGGGTTCCGTCTGACCTGTTTGTCACACAGTTTTGCGGAGGGTTTGGTCCTTTTAATATTGTTACACAGCTACAGGGGGCAGGAAGGATCATTTGCCTTACATTGTTCAGGACCCAAAGAAGAAATTCAAGGGATGGACATTACATACTATGGACCAGAATTCATGTTGCAACTCAATCAATACTTGTTTTAGGGCTACTGGAAATTTAGTGAGGCCCTAAGTAAAGCCTGGATATAAGTAATGAATTTCCAAAACTTGTCAAATAAGGTGGACCATGTCCAAAACTAAGTGTCTTGGACTCTGGGGTACTTGCGCCATAGTATCACACCATGAGTCTCTCTCTCTGACTGGCTATCATCTGGTGATACGCAATCGAAAGACAGAAAATTAGAGGCCTTTCCCCTCCAAAGGCCGGTTGAGAGGCAGTTCCGGTTACGCAGTACCTGATCTGGAGAATAACACACTCACTCTCTCACACACACCCACACACACAGACAAATAACATTTTATCTCATTCTGTTCCATTATCAGCAAGTGTTCCATCAGGCAGCGCAAATGATCCTTTTTTCATTTTTTCTGAGGTGTTGTGTGAAAACAACACCTCAGTGGGAGAGAACAAGCAAGCAAATGCTTCAAGATCTTTGAGACAGAATAAAGTGTAAGCATTAGGGTGGGTGAGTCTTTTAATGACAGAGATGTGAATTGTTATGACAATGTCGCTTGTTTCTAATGTCCTTTTGATAAAGCTACAGTGTTCCCACTTATGAAAATGTGTTTTTATGAGTGTGTTTATGTATTATGTGTGTGCACTTCTGTAGGTGTCTTGAAGAGCCCCAAGAGTATGAGACTGGGCTTGGTCCATTAGCATTTGGGTCAGGATGTGTATAGTTCTACTCTGCCTCATCCAATGTGGACTAACAATGTGAATGCTCTCTCTCTCTATTTCTCTCCCACACACATTCACACACACCACACATACACGCATGCACACACAGCACTGCTGTGGCACTGTGGACCTATCTGGTGTGACATTCAAGCTTCAGATTGTGCCTCTTTTCCTCTCACAGCTCTGCTTGGATGCTGCAGTGCCTCAGCCTTTCGATCCAATCGATAATATGACAAATTGACAAAAAAAAAAAAAGAGCTCAGCAATGAGGAGGAATAGTGTTGACTTTGGTCTGTTTCGTCCGTTAACGTTGCATCCTATCCCGGAGGAGTTATTCAGGATGTACTGTACATAGCAAAGTGCGGGAACGCGCGTGTCCCTGACGTCAAACTGTATCCAGACAAGTGATTCAACGTAATTACTTCCTTCCATTCGACAAGCAAGGCTTCGTCCCAAGGCATTGCATACCGCATTGAAATAAGTGGAACAAATGCATCTTTATTGAAAGGAAATGCAGACGATGCACGAGGGAAAGTTCACTTGTATCAGGCGGCCACAGGCTTGCAAACATTTCCAGTAAGAGATCAGAATCCGGTTAGAGTGCTGGCTGTGGTTTTTCCCACACGGATCTATGCGACTGTCTGTCTTCCCCATTATGATAGCAGCCATCTCCTCTGCTCGAGCCCAAATTGTCCTGCCCGCTGTCTTATCGTCTCCCTCCCTCTGTCTCCCTCTTCCTCTCCATCTCCTCCTCGCTCCATCTCTCTGTTTCTCGCTCTCTCCCAGTGTCCTCGTCTCCTGGCACTTCTCAGCTCCTCTTTCAGCTTGTGAAACGTTCATTTATCCTCTGTTGTTTCCACTAAAAGGCAAAATTGTGTGTAAATAATTTGCACATTCACTAAAAAAATACTAACAAACTCTGACCAAGACAAAAGGTTCCAAAGTTCTGTTACTCACTGAGGTATGTCACTTTTTCTCTTACAGGCAGCACCATCTTCAACACCCTATGTCCAACATATCCACTATGTCTCCTCACCACGTGACCATACCATCTCAGCCTTGCCTCTCTGACTTTATCTTGAATCTGTTCCACCGTATCTGTTCCTGATATAGTTATTTGGTACTCTGTCCAACCCATAATGATAAAGAACAGTTACTTCCAACAAAAACCATAGTAACTCCATCTTGGCCGACTCAAATTCAGCCTCCTGTTTTTTAGAGCCTGTGTCTCCAAATGTACATCATAGCAATGTGGGAGCTATTATTCTGTATCAGCGCACTCTTGACACTCTCCTCTGCCTATGCCACGCTGCTTGTACTCTATTTTTCACCTCACTCGCACATAGTTCATTGCTTTGGATGGATGACACAAGATACTGTGTTGCTCTCCCTTGCCATCTCTACCTGTTGCGTCTTTACCTGTCCACCTCCCTCACACTCATTCATACAAGTACCCTGCCTTGCCTCAACTGACTCTTACTCCTCTATTCTCTTCATACGTCCATCTTTCCAAATTCAAATCAGGAGAGGTCCACTATGGTCACAGGGATTTACATGAATATAGAAATTCTCCTGTTCCTCTTTCTTTTCTTTCTCTTACTACTTACACCGGAATGCAGCGCCTTAGTTTGATTACTCAATTCAATTACTGTAATGACAATAAAAGATTCCTGATTCCTGATTCCTGAATGATCCCAGAGTCCACTCTTCTCAGAACAGCCAACTCATCAGCGTCTCATATAAGACCATTGACACCGATGCCATCAGCAAACTCCAGTGAGTGTCATCATGGAGGTTCACTGAGATGCAGCTATTGATAAAGAGGCTGAAGAGTAGTAGGGAAATAACACATCCTTGGTGGGTGCCAGCGCTTTATGTGATGGATGTTGAGCTCCCATCTTCACCTGCTGCAGCATGTCAGCCAGTATGAAGATGGGCACTGTGAAGTGGGAAAGCTTCAGAGGGAGGATTTTAGGAACCATGGTGTTGACAACCGAATTGAAATCTGCAAAGAATACTTCCTCTAATCCTCCACCCATCAACTGTAGAGATGGATGAAACACTTGGGAGAACAGGGGTGTGAGCTGCTCAGCGCAGATTCTCAGCCAGCCAGGGGGTTGACATGGTGTCAGGACCTGGTCCTGGTCCCTCTTATTATGGTACTCTGAATAATGTATGAGCTGCATAACTTAAATCGATTAGGATGAATTAAGTATTTCAAAATAAGGACAAATGAACAAGTAATCTGATTGTGTCAGATGGGTCAATGCACCACTTGGGTTGGTAAAATCCTTATTTGCCCTTGATCAAAGTATTGGACACTTGATTTGAAACTTGGCTGTAAGTCAGCCCCCGCAAAGTGGTTCAAACTTGAGCTTATTCCTCCTCTACAGTTCAGTGATAAGTTAACACTCAAGCTGAAGATGTTTGGTACTCCACTGCTGACATGGCAAGAGTGTTGCACGCACAGCAGCTCCCAGGGCACATCACCCTTCACAATGCCAACTTACACTGAAAGCCAATTATTGCACTTCTATTTCCATCTCCAGCGCCCACGCAACGATGAGGAGATCTGTGTCAGGTGGAAATGGAGAAAAAAGTGCGTAAGTGTGTGCGGGGAGGAGGGAGGCATAGATTGAATGAAACTACAGGATGGATGGAGCAGGTAGAAGACTGAGTGTCAGAGAGTAGGGGTGTAGAGACAGGCAGACACACAGAGAGATGGTGAGGCAGCGGGAGAAAAGCTGTGGGGTGGCAGGGGCCATTTAAGGCTGAGGAATCCTTCCCTGCAAATCCCGCGTCAGCTGAGGATGGTGGAAAACAAGAAGAATCTTTCCCAACCACTGTGCCACGGCACATATATGTGCCTTGAGTAATCATCAGGTGTGCTGTGGTCCAATTTCATATGTTCCACAAACGCCACACTTGGCCTGCTTGGAACCGCTGATGATCACTGTCAGCGATGTCATGTAGACTGGGGAACCCCTACTGGCCCCCGCTGACGACTCACGGCCAACCACAGCAAGACCGGCTTGCGCACAACGCCCCTCTCCCCCGATAACTTTTGGACAACAGTAGTGTGCCGTGAGATTTTCTCTAATGTGAAATGTGTGCTGTGGCTGAAAAAGGTTGGGAAACACTGCTCTAGACATCTAACATTTATTGAAGTGAAGAATATTCAGACTTTCTCATCAAGCATCCAGCACACAAAAAACAAAACATTTTATTTCTTCTTTTTAGTGCAGCTCCTCGTAACCCACAGTACATAGTCATTTGCTCATTAAATACATAATTATTTTGTTTGAAATAACTTCTGAACTTTAAGGTGTCGTGAACGTTTACCACCTTCTTTTTAAAGATTATTGCGCTCAGGGCCTCTGAGATTATTTGGACAGCAGGAGTTGTTGATATGAAGCAGTAGTTGATATAAATTTTGATTTGCAAGTTTGCTCACCAGAGCTCATCTGCTTCTTCTTATTTTCATTTTCATACTATTTTTATAGTTTTTCAGTTTTTTCTTGTGAAAACATGCTATGTATTGACCATGGGGAAAAGGCACAGAGTTTGACTATACAAAGCAGTGCAATATTGTTTGGTCATAGGAGCTTTTCAAAATCATCTGTGGCCAAAGCTCAGGGGCAGAGCAGGACTCCATCCCTTCTGTGGTTCTTACACACCACTTAACTTCTCATCAATGTGCACATGAAAGCATGGAGAAATCCTCCTGAAATGAATGACAAGGGACATAACACAAGGAAAAGACAGCTCTAATCCAATATCAAACTAATCCATCTGGTCCATGCCACTGAATACAGATGCTTATTGGGAGCTGGGACAACCTTGAGCCAAAAGATAGAGCAGCGATCTGTCTCTCTACCAGGGCTCTTACCCTCACTCATAACCCTCAATGTGGCCATCGATTCGGATAGCTTTAACAAGAGTTTATCAGAGTTTTGTTGCGGGCAATAAGGTCACCATTCCTGTAAAATGAGACCTAGCTACTATCATATCTCTCTTGGACTATTCTAAAACTCTCAGCAAGTGCTGCATCATATTGTCCTCTTCATCCTCAATTTGTTTCTTGAAGTGAGGGGAATCAAGAAGGTTTACATTTTGATAATTTATGTAAATAAAGTGGTTTTCCTGCAACTGCTACTACTACTGACTTCAGGTGGCTGTCTAATGTGACATCACACTTGTGACAAAGGAATACGAGTAGTGGTCTGGGAGCAAGATGGACAAAAATTAGATGAAGTGTTGATTGTTGGACAAAGAAACAAACCACAAATCATGTGAAATGACAGTGAACTGTGAGGATGAGTGGTCATCTAGTCCTGCATCACATTGGTGGGTCTCTGAGAGCTGCTGTATCCACTCTCCCCACCCTGCTCTTGTAGATGAAATGTCTGTTCTTAATCCTGGGTTTTGTAGAGTAAATTTTGTCCAAAGACACAATTTATACTCCAGAGCAATTTATAGTCCGGAAAATACTGTGCTTGAGTCTTGTCCTCCACTCAGGTGACAGAAGAATAGTTGATTTGCTGAATATCTCCAGATTATGCAGTCACCTCTCTGTTTGCACAATTTCTACCACCTCTTCTTCCTCCTCTACCTCATTAGCTCCTCCCATATCCATCAACTTCCTCTTTCCCTCTAAATTAAACTTACATTTCAACTCATTATAAAACCTTCAATTGCCTTCAACTTTAATCAAAAACATCTTTGTACCCCTTTTTTTCTCTGTTTCAAACCCAATTTAATTTAGGTTATCACTCAAGTCAGTCACCCTCATGAATGTCTGTTCCCCAGTTTGCTGGGTGCTAAGTGCAAATTAGCCCCACCCTGTCCCCTCATTTGTAGTCAGACTTGGGTTTATACCCTAGCAGACTTTCACAACTTTGGCAAGCAATTGCTTGTCTGCAAACTGTGTCCTTCCAAATATTGCTCAACCTACACAACGTTACTTGTGCAGAGTACCAAATAAGCGATTCTCCACAAAATAGTCACTATCAGTTTTATCACAGCTCCCAGTCCCCAGGGCTCCTAAGTACATTTGCTCCAATCACTGCTACAGTTTGTTCTCACTTTGGTCCGATGACCTTTGAAAAACACCATCACCCCTCTTCTCACCCCAAACTAGGTTTTTCCCCAACTTTGCCCCACATAAGGAGATGGCATGTTCTTCTCCTTGTGTGACACATGCAGTTCCTGGCATGTCATGATGGGGATATTGGGGATGAATGCCATGTGCTGGATTATGCACCAATCTCCTCGCAGCACATAGCCTAAGTGCCTGGAGAGATCGAAAGTTAGTCAAAGCATGCTTACAGTGGTCTACGACTATTGCATTTCAATGTGTCGATTAGTTTAAAGAAGTTTAAATTTCTGTTTAGCAATAGTTTCAGTCAGTAAGGGTAGCGGCAGCAAATCCAATAGTGTGATGGTGATGGTAGCAGCAGTGGTATTGATGGCAGCAGTGGGGGCATCAGGAGAGATGTGAGAAACAAGATGTTTTCTTTTATATTTCCAACACATATCCAAACTTACACGCAACCTCAGAATCGAACCTCAGATCCAGGAGGAACAATGCGGGTTCCGTCCTGGCCGTGGAACACTGGATCAGTTCTACACTCTCTGCAGAGTGCTGGAGGGGTCATGGGAGTTTGCCAAACCAGTCCACATGTGCTTTGTGGACTTTTAGAGGGCATTCGACCGGGTCCCTCGTGGTGCTCTGTGGGGGGTGCTCCGGGAGTATGGAGTCCATGGCCCCTTATTAAGGGCTGTGCGGTCTCTATACGACTGAAGCAGGAGCTTGGTTTGCATTTTCAGGAGTAAGTCAGACCTGTTTCCAGTGCATGTTGGCCGCCTGGTGCAGGGCTGCCCTTAGTCACCGGTCCTGTTCATTATTTATATGGACAGGATTTCGCAGCCAGGTGCCGGAGGGCGTTCAGTTTGGGGACCACAGGATCTCATCGCTGTTTTTTGCAGACAATGTTGTCCTGTGGGCACCCTCAGACCAGGACCTCTAGCGTGTGCTGGGGCGGATTGCAGCCGAGTGTGGGACGGCCGGGATGAGAATTAGCACCTCTAAATCTGAGGCCATGGTTCACGACCGGAAAAATCCCTCCGGATCGGAGACGAGATCCTGCCTCAAGTGGAGGAGTTTAAGTATATTGGGGTCCTGTTCATGAGTGAGAGTAGAATGGAATGGGAGATCTACCAACGGATCGGTGCAGCAGCGGCAGTGATGCCATGTACCAGTCCGTCGTGGTGAAGAAGGAGCTGAGCCGGAAGACAAAGCTCTCTATTTATCGGTCGATCGACGTCCCCACCTTCACCTATGGTCATGAACTGTAGGTCATGACCGAAAGGACAAGATCTCAGATACAAGCGGCCGAAATGAGCCTCCTCCCCAGGTTGGCGGGATGCATTCTATGAGATAGGGTGAATTCTGTCTCCCGGCAGGAGCTCAAAGTAGAGCTGCTCCTCCTCCACATCGACAGGAGCCAGTTGAGGTGCCTCGGGTATCTCTTCCAGATGCCCCCTGGACGCCTTCCTAGGGAGGTGTTCCACTGAGAAGAGGCCCAGAGGAAGACCCAGGACGCGCTGGAGGGACTATGTCTCCCAGCTGGCCTCGGAACGCCTCGGGGTCGTCCCAGAGGAGCTGGAGGATGTGTCCGGGGAGAGGACAGTCTGGGCTTCCCTTCTGAGACTGCTGCCCCCGCAACCCGGCCCCGGATAAGTGGAAGAAAATGGACGGATGGATGGATGGATATCCAAACTTTTGATCAATTTCAATCAGGTGCAGAAACCTGCTATGTGCTGAGGAAACCACAAAATTAATATTCATTGAATATTTCATAAAATCTGCACTGTGCTGAGGCGGCAATAGGTGAACTGCGACATAGCAAGGGATTACTGTGGGTGTATTACTAGAACATGTGATTAAAAACTGAAACTGTGAACAATATAAGTTCATTTGAAACCCCCGGTAGAAAAAGAGGGGAAACTACTTTATGCTTACAGAACTTTGTAGTTCACGATAATACTAACCATGAAGTATCTGAGGTGCTAAGGCATGAACCATGGGAACCATAGGTATGGCAATCACAACCAGAGCACGTGAGCACATGTTGCATGCAGCAATGAGTGTGTGACACAGCTCCTTTCCAGAGACCCTGAACATGGCATTAGATGTCAAACTAGGGAGAGTGGGAGTGAAAAAAGAGACAAACTGATTGAGAAACCCACGGAAATCAAGGTGATCAGGCACCAGGGTGACAAGAAGATAGAGAGGAGAAAAAGGAGGAGTACATCAATGCAATGGAGATTACGAAGTGAAACACAACAAGGGGGTACTCATGTAAACAAGAACACACAGGATACTGCATTGACAAATTGGCGTTTATTTGAAAAATACAAACGTGAATGTCAGCTGGTATCAGAGAAAGCTACACTCTTGGCCTCACTGTGGTACTGCACGCCCATGTGATTATCCTGCTGCTGCTAGCTTAGCAAAACACTTTCCACCAGTCTGAAAGTAATGGAGAGCAGCCAGTAAAACAAATGGTTTGATCATCAGCGATGTTGCTTTTGCAATTGCTATCTCCTTGACTGAGCATTCAGCCCCTTCATCAGTTATCTCGAGGTGCTGCTCCGCCCTCCTCTTTGCATCTCTTCTTTTTCGTCCTTTTTTCCCTCGCCATGTCCTTTACTGTCCTGTTCTTTCTTTCCCTTCTGGGTTGCCATGACCATCCTATGCACCCCTCCTGTCCCCCATTGCCTCCAGAGCTGTGATCAGAGCTGTGACTGAGAGGAGTGTTCGGGGTCTTTCCCGGAGGCCGTGGGCCTGGCGGCATGGCACATTCGCTTTACAGCTGCTCAACTTCCCCTCACCCTCTGTTCTGTCTCCTCAATTTCCCTCATATTACAGGGGAGGTGACAAGCACAACCCACCACATCGACATGGCTGCACTTACATATGCACACACACACGCACACACACACACACACCTGCACACTCACAACTCCACCTTCAATCTCACCCACACTCCCCCGTGACAGGAAGCCATTTGGAGGCCATCTTATCTTTATGCCCACATGGAACCCTGTCACTTAGGGCACCTTGGCATGGTTGAGCCAACAAACAGGGTGGGAGTCTTAAGAAAGTCTCAAAAGCTCAGGGACTTTGGAAAAATCCAAAACTATTTTGATACTTTATTAATGCCACAGAAAAATTACAGTCACACACAAGCTCTAATTCAAGATAAACAAACCAATGAATAGGGTGGATTGACGAAATAAACAGAACTTGCACACAAAAATTGAGAGAGAGAGGATCAGTGTACATAAGACACAGCTTTATCTTTAGTGAATATGGTAAAAACAGATAAACTGCGGATGGAGAGAGAGAGATTTTTGAATGGACAGAGAAAAATGTCAGGTCCATTCTATCTTTGACACTGAAATGACCCTTCTTTCTTTTTACCTTTTGCTGTTAAAGTAATGTGTGCAATACATACCTTTTTGCATTTATGTGTCCTTTTTGTGTTGTTCTAGCGTTTCAGCTGTAAATGTTTCCCCTTCAGATGATGGAGAAAGATGATTCAATTTTCTTATCATAACTAGTCTCATTATGTTGCCATCTTGTCTCACAAATACTGAGATCTGAGGGCTCCCAGAACCCTACTCCCAAAGGAATGTGTGACGGTAAAACATGCAATTAAAATATAAAAGACCAGCAAAGGTCACAAAATAAAGTCCTCATCCCGATCATTGCCTGCTTTAATGCCAAAGAATGGAACAACTGTGCAGAGCGGGCTTTTTTGACATGTCTATTTGTGTAAGCGTCAGACGTGTTGATGGGCAGGGGCCTGACTGATTGTTCTTGAGGGAAGGTGGTAATTTCTCTGTCATATTGTGACTGATTATAGTGCTGCAATATGTCACCGTTCAAACTCCATCAGAAGTTTTTTGACAGGAGTTTTTTGATGTGCGCTCGCACAGACCGACAGCTCTCCGGCACCCACTCAGTGGGAAGAGACACAACACAGCTTTCACCTGTGTTCCACGGCCAAAGACCATGTGGTTTTCAATGAAGTAGCATCCTACAATGGATGAATGTGGCGTTGAAAAGAAAGGTTGTTCTTGCTCCGCATTGTCAGAAGCCTCATGCTGGGGAGGGAGACTTTGGGGATTGCAATAACATTATAATGAAAGAGGTACTGCAGAATAAGAATCAAAGGACAAAAACAAGCGATTATGCAGATGCCATTTGCTGACAAGCCTCATTACAATGACATTCCACGTAATCTGTGCTCCTACCCAGGGTGAAAGTTTTGGAGGTCTTTTGGAAAGATCAAACCAAATCTCCTTACCTAATTTTAATTTTGTGCTGTTTTCTGTTTTGTCATTTGTTCTGATTTTTTTTTACGTTTTCGTGCCTTTGGCTTCCCAAAGTGGCACAACAGCAGCCATTCCACAGAGGGGCACTTCACAAGCCATTGTTCCACCGGGGATGTGTAACATGAAAACTGAGTCACATCTTTTGCCTCCAGGTACAGTATTTTGCAAGTCATTACTTCTGATGCCACACTGGTAAATTCTCTTTGCAGGAAGTGAAGCTTACATTGCAGGTGTATTAGATACACTCTTCGGATTTTCTTAAGGGTTCTGCAACCTCTCTCACACACCCGATACTCAAATATCAATCAAAGCATTGTAATATGGTACAGTTGATGGGCATTGGCATTATTTTCCTGAATGGGTTGAAATGGGGCACTTTAATGACGAGAGCTACGGACTCATCGACGGCAATAGAAATTCCTTTGGATCAGAAGTTGTCAGAAAATGGGATGCACATTGGACAATTTGGTGGGCTACATTTAAAGGGTAGCACAAATGATGAACACGAAACACAAATAATACAACATGAATAACCAAAAACATGAACAGACAAGGCAAAATGCAAAGCAAAAGCAGCGGAGATAAGACAGAGAGATAGCAGTACTAACAGAAGCTAAGATTATGAGACTATGAGACACTGGAAGAACGGGGATATTATACAGTATCTACACTGGTAGGGATGAAACATCAGGACCAGGTGATCCACGTTAGGGCGGGGATGGCAATCAACAAAGAGAAAGATGAACACAAACTATCTAATGAAACATGAAGTGAAAATCCGATTAAATCCAGAACATGACAGAATGTACTGAAGTCAGAATTTGATCAAAACGAGATCATTTCCATTACTATTAAGCTCAAAGTCATTAATGTGACACCACAACAGCACTTATTGATCCAAAAAATATTATTCTGGGGCAAACTCCAACCATCATGGCAAGGGATGGTACAGATATAGGCACTACTGATACTGGCAACGTATTTACTTGGTATCGGATCTGGACTAATTTTTTACGCCCATCACTCCACACCAGTGAACTTGTCCTAGTTTCTGTAGTCTGTTTGCAAAATTGTGAGAGTAAACGAAAGGCAGAGAGCAATTCAGATGAAGCACCAAGCATTTGTGGTGGAGGGTGTTTAGGCAGTGATTAAAAGCGGGTTTCATTCGGCTGATTTTGCATCCTCTACTGATCGTCTCTTTTAAGCGCCTGGTAAAATATTTCTGAGCATCTCCTGCTGCGCGAGGTCTCGTGAGGCTCTGCTTGACGTCCTACTCTCTGCTCCAAGGTTGGTCAGGGCTGCATGCATCTCAAAGCATAAATATTAAATATGGGATGAAAGTCAACTGGGAGCAAAGCTGCACGGTGCGATATACTGAAAAAAATTAAAGAATTCAATGAATTTCAATGTGACAATTCACATACACGTCAACACTCTCAGTGAAATCTTACATCCCTCCCTTCGCATCCTGATGCTAAAGAGTACCTCATCTAATACCGGCTGTTTGTTTCTGTCTCTTGGCGCTGTTTTTGGTTTACATTAAAGCCACATTTAATTCCCAGACATTACAGGTATGTGAGAGGCTGGACTCAGGAGGACTACTGATGGAATCAGTGTTGACGAGTTTGTAAAGTCGTCTACTATGAACTATTCCGTGCCATGCATTGCACATGTGGGCAGTGAGAATCTGGCCTCCACCCAACATTAATTTCCTGTAATATCCCATGTGACTGTTAACAGTAAGCTTCGGGGAAGAAGCATTTCTGAGGGGCCAATCATAGTGTTGCTTGAGTGTGCCCTAAAGTTTGGAACCATAGAAATCAAAGCCTCTCCAACAAAGGGATAAGATCTACTGTATATGTGGGGTCACTAGGGGTCAGATTCCTCTGTGGTGTGCAATTCCGGTGCGTGTCCAACACCAATCCTTACAGGGTATGGCATCAATACTTTTATGTCGGGAGACGGCAATCAATGGCTCTCTCTTTCCCTGAACGGAAGCACTCCAAATTCAGTGGTTGATTTCACGGCTGGATATCCTACACACCACTTAATGGATGTGTCTGCGTGTCCGTGTTTGTGTGTGTGTGTGTGTGTGTGTGTGTGTGTGTGTGTGTGTGTGTGTGAGCATGAGTGTCTTTGCTTTGGATGAACAGTTGCAGCATTGTTATTTGAAGTAATTAATCTAAGAGGATCATTGAACCGAACAAGGGCGGACATCTTGACACTCAAAAAGACGTTCTTGTGAACACTGATCCAGCAAGAACGCGAAACCTTCACTCGGCACACAGCAAGGTACTTAGAAGACTGCCATTCACACATACATCTGATCTCTCAAACCAGGGGTGACTAATCGTTTTTGTACCAACAGCTGGTTTCATGTAACACAGTTAACACAGTTTTGCAGTCTCATGCTACCAAATTTCTCAGGGAGTGGGGATCACTGTTACATACCACAAGGCAAAATAAACAGAAAAGACAGCGCAGCTAACTAGATGTTTGTGGGGAAGGGAGGAGGTATGCAGGGGTGCGCTCAGGTAACTCGATTTGGTAATAAACACAAAAACACAAATGATCCAATATAAACAATCGAGAATGAAGGCCTAGCCCAAAGTCAGCGGCAAACTGAGACCAATTCCATATTATTCTTAAACTGAGCGCAGGGAAACAGGACTGGCAGGATACAGGATTCAACAGCAGACTAAAGGGAAAAGACAAACTGAAATGTGTCGGGGAACAGCGTGGATACACAGAGAGGACAAGGAACACAGACGCTGAGATACATACATGGGGCGACGCAGACAAAGAATTGGGGACAAGGCCAAACAGAGGCCAAAGACAGGGCAGGATATGAACAAAATCACTGGCTGAGAGATATTTCATCAAGACAACTGGGAGTACATGCACATTGGAGGGGAAACCGCAGCCAGAGGGAGGTGGAAAAATATCAGGCCAGGGACAGCAATCTACAGACTGGAGGACCAACGCACACCTCGAAATGAAATAGGAAGCGAAATGAAATGCAGATTGTTACACACCACATAATAGTTTCTACAGCAGTTTTGCAAGCACATCATGGAGCTTATCAGCGCTGATGCTGATACGCTCCACGATGTGCTTACTTACACACAAATTATGTGGTGAGGACTAGAGAGTACATTTAAACAAAAACATGTTTTCAGTGTCTCCAACTTCCCTCCGCAGTAGTACTATAATATGCATGAGCAAAGTTTACAGTTCAAACCAAAGTTATAAGGGTGGTTATCATTGCCACTCTTCATGCTTTAGTTTTTTCAGTTTGGTTTACCTATTTGAACACCTCTCAAGTAACACTGGGTCAAGCACAAGGTCACACAGGAGGAATGAGGGAATTAGCGAGTCTTGATATGAGGAAGAGGAGGGAAACGCAAGAATAGGCATAAAGTGCGCAACTGAATTTCAAGACAGCATAACAACACAAGAACACGGCACATCAACACGAAATATGATACAAATGAGGAAAGACCAAAACACACAAAATGTACAGTAACTCATAGGATAAAAAGCACATAAAAGCCATTGCATTTTATAAAGTGTCTGTATTTGAGTGGTTTATGGATGAACGGAAACTACCCTGTCACAATTAAAGTTCTAGAACGCTTGTTGGAGGGAATATTTACTCAGTCAGAGTTACGCACTACTTAATGAGTGGAAGCAGAAGTAATAGGTTCAATAAAGGTGATCAATACATCAATTAGGTGCAAACCGTCCTACTTACCTAAAAGCAAAGCCACTAGTGTGATGATAAAAAACACAAATTAACCTAGAAATTGTATACTTTGTGTAAATATTGGTATTGATGCCAAAATATCTATGTTACATGCGCATTGATCATTAAACGCACACATTGGATATCCGCACATCATCAGCAGACAGATGTTTTGGGAACATTTGCTGAGCAGACACAGAACATGAAAAAATTATTGACAGGAACTTACAGAGTTGAGTAGAAAACAACAGCAACCCAACGCAACAAACATCAATACACAGTACATACAAAATCAAAGAAATCGAGAGGCTAAAAAACCAACAATAGCAGAGCTGATTCAGGATGGGTCACGTAACAAGATTATGATCTTAGTCCATTACATTATCGCCTTTTCTTCATTGGGCAATCAACATTCGTCTTCAGTTTGTAAACCTGAATTTAAATGGCCTAGTTTGAAATAAGAAGGCCATAAATAGCTATTAATGTTGCGTAGGTGTGATGGGTGGGTAGCAGTGAGAAAGATTTTTCCCATGCTGGATTAATTTGTAATTCGTCGCAGGGGTTGGCAGCTTTAATGTGTTACGATGACAACCACATGTTCACTCATTTAGTGCCGCGTTACCATTACCTTAAAACGTCTTATACTGTCCACAACACATTTTTGACACGTCTTAAAATCTGAGTGGATCACCAAGTTAACGTTACTCTCATGAAATTAACATCAATCTTGCTTTTTGAATATGCAACTTATAATGCAAAAAGGAGGCTGCCAATGCAGGCTGTGTGAGATGCAGCTTGTCTGGTGTCTAGTGGGGTCAAGTCAAGGTCATAATCTTGATCTGTTGTGATTTGGGCTGTTTTAAGATATAAAACAATGAAACTGCAATTAAGGTAGGTACATGGGTACTTAATTGATCCAGTGATCTTGCAATCATTAGCCTAAACAAGGATGTCTGCATGTCCTCCACAGTCCTTCGCACACCTGCTGAGCTAGCATAGGCCATTAATCCCTGAGTTCCTGTCATTAATGTCCATTATTCGCATTTTAGATAGCATTTTTACAATTCCAGTACTTTGATTTGCAAGACATGGACAACTAGAATTAATTCATATAAGATCAGGTGGATTTGGAATTCAATTACTACAAAGCTAAAAAATTGCCTCATGCTTTTTTGTATTGATTCAAAATTAGCAAGAGAGGACACAGTAAATGTCTGCTTCAAAGACATAGCTTTAAAAGCTAGTGGGAGGTGCCAGACCAAACAAAGGGTGTGCAGAAAAGACAAAATAGTACAAATTTCACTTGTTATTCACTGCATAAATGCTTTGAGGTCTGACTTAAATCACATTGCAATTAGTACGTTACTGTTGATAGAGGTCATTCAAACAGTTTCTGGTGAAGATACTTATTCGACAAAAGGTACTTTCTGAACAAGATCAAAACAGGATGGTGGGTTTGAATGATCGCTGAGGCAATACTCGTGGCTGAGGTAGAGCCAGTAGCATTAGTCTCCCACACAGTATCTCTCCCTCCCTCCATCTCTCGGTCCAACTTGAATATCTTTCTGTGAGGCAGATAAATGAATGCATATTTACATAAATTTACATGCAAATTTTCATTGGGTTTTACAAGGAAAATACCTTCATTGGGCTTTTCAATAGTGAGACACTTGGCCTCCAACTTACTGACGGGTGGTGTCTGTGTGCGTGTGTGTGCCTGCTTACCTGTGCGTGTGTGTGCATGTGCGTGTGTGTTTGTCTGTGTGTGTGTGTGCGTGTACGAGTGCCCACGCGCATGCACGCATGCATGCTTATGCTTCTCATGTCTCATGGAGCAAAGATCAATTCTCAGAGAGAGTGGACTGGATTATAATTAAATGAACAAAGAGCCTTTAGATTGAAAGGTTCAAAATATCATACACGACAAGATCTGTTGAGGTTTGTATTCAACTGGCTGGTTTGTGTCAATGTGGAGTAAAGGGGGACTGCTCACTGTTTTCACAGGAAAAGTGATGGATCAGCAGTGGAAGTGGAAACAAGGAGTGGGGAAAAAAAAAAAGTGCAGCTCTGAGGAAAGTAAAAATATAACCCTGCTGTCAGCCCCTCTCCTCTCACTTTATGACACACACACACACACACACATCGGTGCACAAAATCTCTCTTTTCCCCTTCTGAGACAATGGCATGCTTGGAGTCATGGAATACACACACTCACTCACACACCAACATTTAGACAAACACACACACACAGACGTGCTAAGATCTGAGCGCAGCAATGGTTTGTTTATGCAAATCATGCCCTTAATGTCAAACATACTGTAACAGCTGAGTACAGAAGACCCTAAACTTAAGAGTAAAGAACATGGATCCAGCTGGGACTGCTAGGGGTTGAGATGAGTAATGAATCAACACAGTTTCTCTCTCAGGTTAAACCCTGTAATTGTCTTACTTTCACATTAAATCAGTTTGCTCACACTGCCAACCACGGTTCGTTTGGTAAGAAAGGGTGCCGCTGTTTGCAAGCGCTGAAGTATCATTTGCAAGCTATGTAGATATCAGTCATCTGCAAAAAAAAAAACTGTGTAGCTGCAAAAAAGAAAAAAAATAGTGTGAACCAACGGGGATGAACAGCGAACAAAAACATATGCAGTGCAACTCTGAATTGGAGACATGCTCATTAAAAATAGCATGTACAACAGATATAGCGATAATCTGACAGAAATGGGGGCAAAAGAAAGAGTACGACTGATGGTGACAACAACTGAACGAATATGGCGAGAGAGTACGACCAGACAAGCACGATCAAATACTCCAGTGTTGTCCACGCAAAGCAAGAACTGTCTGGGCTCATCATACTATTTGGAGTTCTAGCTGCCTGTTCTCAACTCCTCAAACTTTTTTACCCGCAGGGCCATAAGAACTATTGTGTGTTCGGTCAGAGATGTGGATAGGTTAGAGACAAAGAGCTGGCAAAGCAAGAGTTGTCAACAACAGAAAGTGGAACCTTGGACCTTGAACATTATTCATACCTGCACTGGATTCGCAAACCAAAATGTGCACGTTCCAATACAATTTTTCACCACATTGATACGACGAATCCATATCAATTCGAGGTAAATCTTTCATGCCCAACATTTGTTTTTGCGTACCTTGAAAACCGTCACTTGAGTTTAAAAATTTGTTCATAAGCTGACTTGTTCATGCTCAGGAGGAGTCACGCAATTTAAATCTAATCATTCCCGCTTCACCACATAACTTCTGATTAAACAAAGATTTATTGCTATAGAGACCTTGTTTGACATTCCAACAAAAATGTAAAGATGAGGACTGTTTCTAGATCATGGTACGAAGCTTCATGTGACTGGAACAGTACAAAGTAATAAAGCATTCTGGAAATGACTGAGTTGTGTGTCACATACATCGATGTTTTGATCGCAAAAACATGAAATTACTAATCAGACAAGTGATTGAAATTTTTAAAAATAAGACTCCAAGGTTTACTGCATTAAAATTGAATCACTGTCGACTTGTAAGATGCTGTGTTCAATGATATCAACAACTGAAATCAAGCAAGCAAGTTCTGGTCTGCTTGCAGTGGGATATGCAAACATCCTAGCAGACAAACTAAAGTCTGGAAGTTTACTGAGGGGAGGAGGTGACATGGACTGCATTGCATTTTGGGTAGCAGGTAGTTTGCCATGATCTGGCTGACGTTTCTCCAAAATGCAAATGGAGTTTCTGCAAATTCTATCCACAAACAAGAGAAAGCCAGTCATGGCTGAGGCATTGTTTTGTTTTGTCTTCTCTTCGCTGACATTTCTGCTCGTTTGCAGGCCTGCGGCGAGGTGCAATTTAAATGTTAACATGGAAACGCCAACGCTGGTGGTGCAGGAAACCACACGCAGCATCTCTGAGGGCGTTTTCTGGTCTGTGCTTCATTTGCTTTGTTCAACATGAAATCATTGCAATGGCGCCTTTACTCATGAATTTGATTTGGCTGTGTGCAGCAGTGAAAGTGCAATTCATACAGAATTCGTGAGTAAGTGCTGTCACCTCTCACGGCATGAATACGAGATCAGGTAAGACCTACACAGGATGGGGAACTATGTCATCATTTACAGCCCACAGTAAGCTGTCATCCATCCTGTCAAATGTTTGTGTGTTGATGTGAAGGCAAACAAAGGTAGAACAACAAGGGTAAGCAAGTGTATAACTCAGAATCGTGGGAGTGGGAAAACTAGAAACTGGAAAAACTGGAAAACTGATTCTGCTGTAGGACTCGGGATATTATCAGGAATCAGAAATTAGGAATCTTTTATTGTCATTGCAGCAATTGAACTGAGTAATGAAACTAAGATGCTGCATTCCGGTGTAAGTAATTAGAGAAAGAAAAGAAGGAAGAAGAAGAGAGTTTCTATACACAGAAGAATATAAACACACAATATATACATTATAAATATCAGTATGAATAACTATTTAAATAGAAATAGAAATAGTAGCGCTGATGGGGTGGAAATGTTGAAGCTGACTGGAATAAATGAATGCTTAAGTGTAAATGTAAATGTAAATGTAAATGCTTAACACTGACCGGAGTGTTAAGCATTCCCTGATATTATGAGTCACTCACTAAAGTGATCACTTGAATAACACGATTGCATCTTCCCCTCCTCCCCTAAATCAATCATGAATTTGAAATGCGAAATGTGGCCAAATATATATAAATTGAATGTACTTATTATTAATAAATTATAAATGTAAAAATGGCAAGATATGGAACCATGATGGTACGTCTGTGCAAATCAGGATATTGATATACTGGAACCAGGAATCTTTATTGTCATTACAACAATTCACATTGTGTAACAAAATCACAGTGGGTGCTAAGTTGCGTCACATTTGAAAGGGCATAGAAGCAGCGGAATGTAGGTGCAGCCTCAATTCATCGACTAGTGATCTGGCCTTGGTGACAAAGATGTTGTGGAGCATTGGTTTAAAGGGCTGCCTCAGTAGACACACTAGAGCTAGCGTAGCCTGTTGCCTCGTGCGTCTGTAGCCTGGCTACTGTGCTGGCCCTGCAGCCTCACTCTTCCTTCTCTTCTCGTTCGATCTGACCGTGGGGATGATGATCCACTGGGATCCGGTACTTCTTACTATGTCTGCTTGTAGTTGTGGGGGCAGAGAAACTCTGTGGGGTCGATAGGGTCAACCGGCAAAAATCCTGCGACAAGACACAATGGTCCATTATGACCACAGAATGGTCCATCTGATCTATGCCTATGAAGCGGAATGGGTTGGATTGGCTGAAGGCAAGTGGTCTTCTCCATCATTGCTCACTAAGTACAGAAGGCAGACAGAAATAGAGAACCTAGTCAGGGAGAGGAGGCAGCTGGAGCAGCAATAGAGGAGGGCTCCAGAGGGGGAAAAGGAGGGAGTAAACCTGCAGGAAATTATCCAGAGTAGGCTTACAACACTGAGGGGACCTGAAGAAGAAGCGCAGAAGCAAAAAGCAAACAAGATCACTGTTCTACAAAGACCCCTTCAAATTTGTGAAGAGTTTCTTCACAGAGGAGAGGAGTGGAAATGTCCGAGTGTCCAAGGCCAGCCTGGAAGAGCATCTGAAAAAGTCCTGCACAGATGACCGATACCAGGAAGAGGTTACACTCCCACCTGACTCAATCCACCAAAGCACGAGCCAGCCATCAGTCCACCCAGGTGGGGTGAAGTGGATAAAACTGTGCGTAGAGCAAGGGCCGCATTAGCTCCAGGGCCCCATGGAGTTCCACACAGGTTGTACGACCAGATGTCCTGCAATTCCTTTGGAGGCTGATGAAAACCACGTAGCAAAAGAGGGAGATACCAACGTCCTGATGGGGAGCCGGAAGGATCCATAGCCCCAAAGAAAAGGACTGGAATCAGATCCAGGCTACCAAGAGGGAGGTAAAAAAAAAGATCTCTACATGGTGTTCATGGATCTTGCGAACGCCTTTGGCTCAGTCTCTTACAACCTGCTGTGGACAGCCTTTGACTACTTCAAAGTCCAGCCAGCGAGCAAGATGGTGGCGCATACGGATGCAGTGGAAGGGTGCTCTTCGTTCTGGTGTTTTGTTAATGTCTTGCTAATGCAAGTTTTATCTATATTCACCACCCCCACATTCTGCTATGCCAGAAACATCCACAGCTGGCATGAACCTGTTAACATCAATTCCACAGCGAGAGAGATATTTCCACTGTGTTTCTCCGCTCCCACAACTTACCAGCAGACATAGCGAGGAGTTCTGGCTCCCCATGGATCGTCACCCTCACGGGCAGACGACACAGACAGAATGGAGAGGAAGCAAGAGTGAGGCTGTAGGGCTGGCGCACTCGCGAGGCTACAGACGCATGAGGCTGCGCTAGTGCTAGAGAGGCTACAGAGGCAGCCCTCTAAACCAGCGCTCCCCAACTTCTCCCTCACCAACACCAGATCTCTGGTCGATGAACTGAGGCTACAGCTGCATTCTGCTGCTTTCCCATTTATACTCTTTTAAAAGTGCCGTAACTCAGCACTTACCATAATTCCATACACAATGTGAATTGTTGCAATGACAGTAAAGATTCTGTATCCCTCTTACAACCCTTATCAAGACCTGCTTCCAGGACATCCAGCTCTGTGTGACAACAGTTGTGTACCATGGCCGGCTGCACCATCATCCAACTGGCTTTCACCCTGGCCATGGGGGTCATCATAGAGAAGCCTGTGAAGAGCCTAGGTCGCAGGATTCATTGCCAACATCCATTTGACAACCTGAGGGATGCCATTACTCATCTGAACTCCAAAAAGTCTCACCGGTCCTTAAGTATGAATCTATTGAGGGATATCAACATCCTGTCCTACACAACAGATCTCAATGGGTAAACAGACTGTATTCACACCAGTACCCACTGGTTTGAGTGAGTCAGTAAACCAAAGGAGTCAAAGTGTCCTAAGGAGTCCAGTTGAGTCCATCATGTTGAATGACAGTATGGGAGGAAGTCTGTGAACCAATTCCAACAAGTCTGAGTCAAGTGTGCCTCTCATGAGTTCTCTTCTATAAGTCAGTGAATCGATTCCTGAGTCCTCAGATTATTCAGAAGATTTGACAGACTGATTTGAATACTTGGAGTCCTCAATTTTATTGAACTGGTAAGATCTGCTTTGATGGAAACAGCAGACGGATTGACTCAGTAAGAGGATTGGACTCATGAACCTGGGCGGGTCAGGAAATGCTCATGTGTGGTGTCATGAGCGTGAGCATGAGTAGTTTCTGAGGACAATTTGCGGCAACAACCAACAACCAGCCCTCCAAGAGGTAATATGATAAGATGGTTTCCCTGAATTTGCAGAATCATTTATTTCAGCTTTATCCACCTAACCCAAAGGTCAGCGTACGTCGCTGCCAGCCCTCGCTCGTCGTGACCTGCTGTCTTGCTGCACAGCCTATACACATCAAACTCGATGTCTTATCGAACGTTAAGTCTATGTCGCACAGCTTGGTATAAACTTATACTAAGATTGCAGTGTGTAGAAGGCTTTAAAGTACCATTCAGCCTCATTATCTGCTTCGATCTCCAAGTCCGTAGGGTGCCTGTCAACACATAAGTGCTCTGCATCAGCAGTGTGATTGTTTGTGTTTAAGATTGTTAATATGACAGATGGCCATAAAAACACATATATAGGAAACAATAGCAAAGTGTTCATTTGGTGGTATAGCCCAAGGTTAGACATGTGGCTGCTTAATTAGCTGGATGTAAAAGCATTCATTAAGGCCCATTTGCACCCAAGATGCTAAGTGAATTTAGATTAAACTGCAGTGTAACAGCCTGTACTACATACAGTACGCATTATTCAGCACTAAGATCTCTGCTAACTTTCAACCAAGTGTCCTTTGTCCCTTCCATTTATCTTGAGCCAGACACATAAAGAAAAAAACAATTTCGACAATACATAAAGCAGAGTTTTCCACCAACATTCCCTCAATTTTTTTTTACCAACATCCAATGTGTGTTCTCTGTATTTCAACCACATCTCACACCAGATGAAGGCTGGGGAAACGGTAACAGAAACTACACAACATCATTATCAACACAAACACACTGCTTAAAAAGAGCAAAGAGAAAAATGTCAACGCTCAGCACACCAACACATCCACCTCCGCCTTTGTTTGGGTTTAGCCTCAGCCTTACAATTTTTTTGTATTATGATTAGGTTATCGAGGCTTTTGTCTACATAAACAATTGACATGCTGCTGAGTCCTGTTAGAGATGGAACAAAACAGGACTTAACATGAACACTTCAAATACCTTTGAAAAAGCCTGGACCTCACGCCCATCCGCATCTCTCCCTTCGCTCCATTTTCCAAATGATGAAAACACCGAAAAAGTGAAGCTTTTAGAAACACCGCAAAAAAGCGAGCCCACACACGTGTGCCTGACCAGAACGGGTGATTGCACATAGAATCAGTGTTCCTCAGCAGACAGTCTCACGCCTCAAAACTTGGAGTTGAATGAAAAGTTTTTACCAAGATCATTTCTGTGGAAATGCTTTGCAAAACTGATGCTATAACTGAAATAACTTCTAGGTGGAAAAGCCAGGTGAGGTATGAAGGAGTAAATTCAAATTTTAGATAATTCCATATACATGAAACTCTGAGAAGCAGTTTAACAGTTTGTAGGATATATAAGGATTTTGAGAAGGGCACAGGCAAGAAAATGTGTGCTCGCTGCTTTGGTGCAGCGCGGATGTAAACATCCATGTCACGGGAGAAATCTTAAAATAGATATTGTGAAAGGCCCTGTTGCATTTTCTTATGAAGTATCGTTCGTTTATTTGTTCATCATTAAAAATGCATGAATTCTCTCACAGTGTAAAATCAGGCAGATGTTTGATGGCGCACGTCTGATTTGTTGTTAGTTATTTCAAGGCCTGTGCGCACTATGAGTGAACGACACGGAGTGCAGATGTAGACTGCCGCAGTTATCGTAAAACAAGGATGCCAAGACATCTGTGCGGTCCACATTTCAAATCAGAGACGCGACAGTCAATCATACACTTCCAACAAGAAGTTGATGTGTAGACAGCTGGTCGAAAGTGCTACATGAATCTGACGTGGCCCTGGACAGTGTCCCTCTTTTCCAGATGAAGGTTTGGCGGCAGCGCGCATGAAGACACATACAGAAATATCTGAGGTCACCTGACGTGTGATGAGGTGAATGATGAGATGAGGATCAAGCAGGCAGCGGGAGGATTCCAAGCTGTTGTCAGTATTGATGATGTGCAATACAAAAATTTTGACACCCTCTACTACCAAGTAAATACAGCACCATCATCATCACTATCGATACTGATGGTGATATTTCTCTGGAATCGTAGTGGCAGCATCTTAACATTGCTAAATTAGATTGAATTTCAATTACCTTAATGTGTTTCTGTGAAATTTGATTTAGATTGATCATCTTTTCAAAGGCAGGAGAGAAATTGGGCAAAGTTTGAGTGTAAAATACTTAATCATAATAAATTAAGTTTTTGTTATGAGGCCAAGATGGCGGAACAGTACAGAACAATGATCTACTACAACTCTGTTTATCAAATATTTCATGACATGATGGGTCAAAGCAGAAATGGGTCCTGCTAGCCAGTGCATGGACACACCGAATATTGGAAGTATTACTATTTTCTGTAAAGTTTTTTTGTGTAAGTCATCCATTTCAACTGCATTTCATGCGCTGTCTCCTCGGGTTTATCCATCATGTGCCTCCTCCCGCCGCTGCTTGCATGATGTCATTTTGTCATGTCATCACTACCAGTAGGGTGTGACAACCCGCTGCTTTTAATCATTCTCAATCAGAGAGCCGGACTCTCCCTCTTCCCTTCCCTCAACCCTTTTCTTCTACCCCAGGCCTCACCCTCCGCCCTCCACACACACACCCCAGTCTGCAGGGGGAACAAGACAAAGTGGGGGGAAAATGAAACACACGCATAACCTTTTCAAGGGCAGAGGCGAGGATTGGGGCAGTCCGGCTAGAAAGCACTTTAGGAAAAGAAAACCAGTGGCGCGGTTAATACAGAAAAGAGGGGGGGGGTAGCAGATGAGGGTGCCTGGAAGCCAGCTATGATGACTTCTATACAGTATATAGCCGCTACTGTGCGTGGATGAGGCCCGATACAGTAAAGATGCCACGTGCTTCCAGCTAAGGGGATTTCACAGGGAATATGGTCCTGTGTTTGTTCCGTCCGCACATGAATCTGCATGTGCGCATAAGACGGAGATTACACTGAGCACTGCTGCCCACCAGAGGAGAGGAGGAGGAGGAGGAAGAAGATCTTGAGATGTACGGCAACATCCTTAATTACAACACAAACGACTCCACTAGCTTCTTCACTGAAACAACTTTGCAGACACTTCCTCTGAGGGGCTATTATCACACAAAAAATCCACACAGCAAATTCCCATAATTAAGCTGTGCAAGGAGCCATTATTCTGGAATTGCTTCATCTGTATGGATTTTCTGTCTTTTGTTTATTATTCAGTGATAATGTACAATACTGCAAAATTTAGACCTAGGCAATGTGCTGGGCAATGTTCCGCCCAATCTTTCTCGTGTCTGAGCATACAAACAAGCTCCCTGTGTTGTGTTTACTACACTTCACCTAACTCTGCCACACTGTCAGCCATAAACTAATCTGCCAAGCAGTGTCATGTGCACACAAAGCGCTGTTTTTTACATTGACCGGCTGAATAAGTAAGTATATGGGAATCACTTTAAGTCTTTATTTATTTATTTCATCTAAAGTTTTAGGTTGATTTTTTTTTTATGCACCCCATTGCCCCATTGGTATCTTTGAAATGGATGCATCATGATATTGCTAAATTTGAGAAAATTTTCCTAAGCTTTCATTTTTTTTTGGCAATTGTTACATTTGATTGCTGTTTATTCTATGTTTTGGGGGGCGTTTGGAATATTTCATTTTGTTCAGAAGCCATACAACAGTGAGTACGATTAGACTTAATTACCAGTGTAGGAAGAGTTATCAATTAAGTTGTGGTACTTCTTGACATGATGGGGAGAAACAGACACAGGACCCAGCCAGCAAGTGATGGGTTCAACAAATAGTGATATAATTCTATAATGTGATGACATGCTCGTGGAATAAATCTCAATATTTTGATATAAAAACCAACTGTGAAATGGACACATTGAACTGTTACTCAGAAAATAGATGATCTTTTACTACCCTGGCAATGGAACTGTACTTCTAATGGAATTGTACTTCGAAAGTCACGCAAAACATACGCTGAAAGTGGCACGTTTCAGTGGAATGTAGGTTCAATGGAAAAATTGCTTCGTAAATCGCTGTATTTCTATGGTAACAATGGTGTGGATGCCCTGGTGAGTGATAGGAAATTTCGACTGCATTTCTTCTACTTCTTCCTCTCGTACTCCACCTCCTCCACCTTTTTTTCCCCTATGGTCCTCCTCTTTACTTCCTACCTGGCAGCTGCATCTCCAAAGTTCACTCTCCTCATGACCAAACCATCTCAATCTTGCCCTCCTGACATTATCTCCAAACCACTCCACCTTAGCTGTTCCCCAGAAGTGCTCATTTGTAATCCACGCGCACGCACGCACACACACACACACACACACACACACACACACACACACACACACACATACACACACACACACACGCACACGCACACACAAACAGACACAGTGCAATGTGTGACATTTATACAATATAATACACAGACAGTGAATGTGCATCAGTGTGTGGCTCAGTCCAGATTTGGCCCATAGTCCAGATGTTTTTCTTATTTTTTGTGTTTGCAGAACATTGAGTACGGTCAAAATTGTTCAAACTTTCACAATTTACATCTGTCCACTGCAAAGGTCTCCACTTGCTTCAGAGGAGATGTTTATGTGGGCGATGGTATAAGCAAAAATAAATAAATAAATCTAGTGGAGTTGTGATTGTGATATAATGAGGATGCCAGGCACCCCCTACCTGAGTCAGCAGGTTTTAATCACTGCGGAAGGAGAGCAGGAGAGTAATGGTAGCTAATAAACTTAAAATAAATATTACCTACATACCCGCCTACCAAACACTTACCATGAAGAAAGAAGATTGACTGGGAGGAGCCACGTCTGTTTTGATACATTAGTGGAGTAGTACTCCTTTTTGTGTAACTGAGCCAGTCTCAAGCCTGACAATCTTCCCACATACTGGTGTATGTTTGTGTCAGTGTGAGTGTGAGGGTAGTGGAAATGGGAGCAGTGTTGTTGTGTTTAAATTAAACAGATCAAATGAAAATCCTCAGATATAATTGTTGCACCATTTCCAATCTCAAACACAGCATGACAGTCTCAGAAAGCCCCAAGTCCTGAGGGTTAGCTTGCGTGGTAACTGAATGCAGATGAAAAATTCACAACAACTCCGCGAGGTATAGGATGGATTACATTCACTACTCGATGTGAATGGGGGGTCACTCCGTGTTTCACCTCAGGAAAAAACACTCACGCACAATACCACTCCATTTATCTTTATCGGCTCCCCATATTTTCTCGCTCATATCTCAGCATGACTTAACTCTGAGATTTTAGAGAAAGAGGAATAGAGAAGAAAAGGGGATAAGATGACATCCCCACTTGAGATGCACCATGTAAGTAAGTTTCAATGTGTGTGCTGGGGAGCATTTTTTGGAATCTGATAAATCCTCGCATTTAAAAACACAATCTTCACATAATTTTACATGAATGGTTTGGGATTGGTTTTGTCTCTTTCCTCCTCCCTTAATGGCTCCTTTTCTCATCCCTGCTCTCTGTTCTAACACCTGTTCTTCACCATTTTATCACGACAGTCTTTTATACTGCAGTCCTCTGAACAGGTGCATGTCCATATATTATGTATGGGCATCAGTGACAGCAACAGGGGACACTAGGTTGCAGTACCCAAACAGTTATGAAACTGTTTAAACAATTTCATTGAACATTTGCCAACACTCCAAAGTAAAGCACTCTGATACAATTCTCAATTTTCTCCAAGGGAAAAATCAAGCTTTGATACCCACAATGCTTGACAGGATAAAAGTGCCCTCATGGGTGTTTTTAATAGAGAGCACAAGGAATGAACAATCCCCTTTCATTTGCATTTACTTTTGCAGCAAGTACAAGTCAACAGCTACACTCAGCAATCGGTCACTGTTCTGCAATAAACTTGTATGTGAACATGCAAACACATGTAGAGGTTATCTACCTCTGTATATATCAATATTTTAGATTAGGCCCCTTTCTGTCCTTAAAGTACGTTCAAATACATCTCATACTGAACCAGACATTTTTCAATACAATAGATTTCTCTTTTGCCAGCAAAGTGAGTTCTGTTGGGGAGGAAATAAGGGAAAGCTGACAGACGGGGAGGACAAAACTGCCTCTCATCTGTCTGTGTCTCTGAAAAATACTGTGTATGGATTGTGTACTCATTGAAACCAACAGCCTGTAGAAATAGTCAGTGCCAGGCACTGCATTATTTTGTGCACCTTGTATAAAATATACCTTGTATGTCCTCATCTTACATTCATATGTACAAGCATCCACACCGACCTCAACTACAACCCAAACTCAGCACTCCAAGTCACCTGAGTGAGCCAATGATTTACAAAACATCTGTAATAATTGTCTCCTCATCTGCACCCACACTCTCATCTGCCAGGGATAGTAAGAGAGAAGACCACAAGATAAGGAGTAGAGAAACCTGCAAATAGGAGGGACAGAGAGGCTAGCGGAGAGAAAATGAAAGGGAGAGTGATGTTCACAGCGAGAGCGAAAAAAGTATGAAAATAGCTTCCTCGATGTCAGTACAAAGGACCTCACTGTGACACTTCCATGTGACTCTGACGTGGTGGGAGCAGAACCTCTCTTGGGGGTGCTGGTGTGGTATCACCAATCAAACGTTTTCAGTCGAGTGGGAAATCGCTCCCCTGGGACACATGGAGCACACAAAGGACATAATGAAGCAGTGAGTTTAAATGCAAAAATAAGTAATCCACTTAGTGGACAGAGTGCCCACAGAATGGAACCAAACCCAAGGTGATGACTGACACATGTTAATCGTACAGTAGTGGAACAAATCAGTGCCAGGCCGGGGTCGGGGCACATGACTGGGCCCTTTAAACCCTTTAAACGACGATAGTGAACAGTTGATGACATTTTTACCCAGAATACACTTAGAGCCGATATCTGCAATCCACTTGTAAATACGCACGAAAAGTTAATTGTGAGGGTGAAGCCATGAAGCCAGTCAAGATGCAACACAACATTTTATTCTGTATTTTACGCCTAATTACATGACTAAAATCAGTCCTTGTGCGGTTGTCCTGACTGGGACAACCTTCATAATCCCATACATACAGTATGTCCCTTTGGTGTGGTGATGATAAATGGGTTACCCTTCCCCCTTTGTCCCGGGCCCCCACCAAGCTCCCAAAAGCTCTGCCACTTTTACCATATCAAACCCTGTTTAAGTCTTGCCAGGTAAAACCAGTCTATTTTATGTAAATAATTCAGAGCCTCCTCTAGGTGCGACCTGCAGCAAGATGATTCCAGTCTTCTTCTTTCGGCTGCTCACTTCAGGGGTCGCCGCAGTTGATCATCGGTCTCTGCATACCTCGATCCCTCCATTCATCAACTGAAACAACTTCTCTTCCTCATACCTGGTATCAAGAAAATTAGTTGGATGTTTAGACAGTCCCTCCCTGGACACATATAAAACAGGCAAATCCAATGCAAAAGCAATCCAAGCCTTTAATCTTGCAAGCAAGACAAGTACATAGAGTCAGGCAGTTCCAGCTCTGCTTGTAGGTTGTCTAGCTAACAGAGTTTCTTTCTACCATATATGTGTGACATAATGAATTTTGTGTTGAATTCCTGGGAAGATTGCCAGGCCTTCTAAGGAGCTGGCACCTCCACAGAGACAGGTCTTTCTCTCTTTCCATTGGTCTTCAGGTCTCCAGGCCTTGCAAAGTCTCGAACAAACAATCTTGGAAAACTAATGTCTGGGTCATGTGTACCGAGCAAGGATAATGGAAAATATGTTTAAGGATGGATGTACGATTGATGCTTGTCCTTACTATGATTATTGCACGTATTCAGTAAATTGTCTGTGCCCCTAAAATGAAGATGAGACACATTCCTTACCTGCAGTTGGACAATGAGGAGAAACTGAAATGCAGTCACAAATATTTTTTTCACACCAATCAGCTCCATCTCGATCCAATGTATGCACCATCTCCACTATCTCTCTTGTGCACTAAACCGTGCACTTAACCGTCTCAATCTTGCCTCCCTGACCCTCTTCCCAAATTGTTCCACCTTAGTTGTTCCTCTGATGGTCTTATTTTCAATCCTCTCTAATGTGGTTATCCCAAAAGAAAATTTCTGTACCTCTATCTCTGCCACATCTGTCTGTAACTCCGACCACACACCTCACCTCTGTCTTGTTGTGCAGGATGAATCTATTGAATTCAAGAAACTTCCAGCGCACAATGCCAGGATTGCAACCTTTTTTTTTTTTTTTTTTACAAAATGTTAAAGACAGTATGTCGCACCTACATGGTCTGCATGCCGCCTCATCAAATTTGCTCTTTATTGTCAAACAGTGAGATACTGTACAGAAGTACAGATTGAAAGTACATCACCAGTCACCACAAACTGCAATATTGACGGGCGAGTATGTGCAGTATATTTGCTCTATCATGGCAGGAAAACAGAAAAGGGTTTCAAAAAATTGCAACGGGCAAATCCATCATCTAACAAATGTCAACTCTAATTAAAGGGAGAGTTTGAGACAATATAGATCAAAAATGCAAAACAAATGACACAATAACTAAGACCAATTGCAACAATACAAATGCAATATTTGGCTGTGTCGACTACCGTAGATTGTCCAAAAATTGGGGGAAAAAAGTATAAATATCAATACATATTAAAAGAAACAAGGGGGCTAATACATTATAAGAAATATAAACAAAGGAGGAGGAGATGAGCCAGTATGAGTGAAAATGGATCAACTCCCTATATGTTATCTGCAGACACAAAAGCAGAAAAAGTTATTCAATACAACACTTCATGAAAATGAACTGGAGTCTAATATCTCATTTAGTTTGTGTAGCTCTGAAGAGGCGGTATATCTGGTCTATCCGGTAAAGCCTGTGTCTTCAATAATTGGTTATTGATGTTACCACTTCTAACATTGGGGTTACTATAAGTAGTGCTAGTTGTGTGGTCCAACAGCTGCAGAGAGGAAGGAGATATGATACCATCCCTTCCAATGCCTCGAGTGAAAGACTCATTAGATTAATAGAACATGAAGCAGAACTATAATATCTCCTAACATCTTTTCTTGATTTTGCTAAAATTGATCCAAAAATATGATCTATAACAAAAATGACAGTCTCTACAGACAATATGCTGTTCGAATTTCTAATTATGGATCATCAAAGACTATACAACCTGTTGTTGTATGGTACATACAGATATTGTTCGGTGGTGACTGCATCATAGTGGGATTGCATCTCTATATCTGGATTGTACTTGGTATCAATTACTCCCATATCACACTACACTGCTATCATACTAAAGTATAAGTATCTCCACTGTTCTGTTTTCAACCTCAGTTCTGTCCCGCGCTTGTTTCTGTTACCTTCTTTGAACTTTGGGGGCATTAAATTTCCGAGATCAATAGGTCAACAGATCAATTAAGGGCTCAGCTATCTACCCTCCCCACCAAAACAAACAGTTAGCATGGGGGGGATTCACTACCAATGCTTTTCATTGGTTGGAGGAGCCGCTACGAGTCACTTTATCGATTCAACCCATTCCCCAATCCTGCACACTGATACCAACAGCAGTACACACATTTAAAAACATCCCGTTCAAATGGGCTAATTGTACCCACATCAAGGCGGTGATTTGCACCAGTGACCTTGTGGTGCTGACCTGAAAGATACCACATCTGTTGTGAGGGGTTAAATCTGCCTCATTGTTTAACCCCTCAGTCTGACCCAAAAGACATTTCTGACTGTATTTGGAACTAGGGCGAAGACAACCAAACTGGTAAATAACCACAACAAATGCTTGATGTAAATTCAGTGTGCAGTGGCAACCCCTCGGCTTGTTTTTATTTTCTGGGCTATACTGAGGCCATGGGTGTTATTGGCTCATTATTGCATCTTTTTTGGTCTCCAGAAAGTCCCCCAGGAGCTGTTTTGCCTTGACTTGAACCCAATACAAGTCGATCTACAGCAAGGCGCCAACGGACTCCTTGCAGCCTATTTAGCAGGACTGCCACCGGTCCCCAAAGGAAGAGTGGAAAGAATCTGTGTCCCTCTCTGATGCTCTCCATCACATCGTCACCAGGGAAACAGCCCCACCAAGCCACTGACACCCTTTTCCTAACACTTTTAAAGATGTGGTACTTCTTATCTGGACATAAACACCCTCACAATCCATGCTACCAATACTGTGGCCGACGCTGACAGGGGAGGAAAAGGCAATAAAACAGTAACAGTAGAAAATTTTGAATGCAAGCGTTTAAGCGGCATCATTACAAAGGACAGATGCAACTGTAATGCAGAAAGTGGCCTCACTCTACAATGAGTATAGTGGAAAGGGGTTAAATAAAAAACTTGCCATCCGTGCCAGCAGAGGCCGCCTTAAGCAGGCAAGCTTGAACACGGACCAGGCGATTAAGATGGTGTGAAAGTGCCTGAGGTGTTGCCGAGTCTTGACTGCCCACAGCAATGAACATGGGTAGGGGACATGTGGAGAGAAAGAAATATGTGGTTGTATGCAATGTGAAATTGAGGTTGTTTTCGGTGTTGTTCCCCTACATCATGGTCAGAAACCTATGGCTCATTAGCCATGTGTGGCTCTTTCAGCGATCTACTTTGGCTCTCCGTGGCTTGGGAAGATAAAAATATCAATTCAGTCCATCATACAGCATCGAGTTGCAGATACAGCACATGATGCAAAACAGGAGGGTAGCTGAAACAGAAACTTCATTTCGTCTTTGGAATTCGGTAGCTGTCCAGAGTACAGATGCCTAAACATTTTTGTGTGATGGACGTGAAATCTTTCACTCATACCCATCATTTCTGATGTCAAAAAGTTCTAGTGGCTCCGTGTACTTTTTGTTTCTGTGGAATGCAGGTCCAAAGGGCTACTTGGGTGTACAACATTCTCGACCCCTGCCCTACAAGTTCTCCACAATACAGTTTAACCAGGGACCCTCACATAGGGCAACCTTAAGTACTTGACAGCCCTCACAGTATGCACTGTATACATCAGTGTGATGCGGTTCGTGAAAGCAGGAGAGGCCCTGCCTCATCTGTCATTGTGGCAAGAAAAAATGTAAAATGAAAAAAATAATCAAATTATCATATTCATCCAGAGATTTTAGAAGTTATTCCTCATCTTATTTTCACATGTTTTCTTTATTTTGTTGTTACTTACCATCAGCGCTGCTATTACTATTTCTATCTAAATAGTTATTTATACCGATATTTATAATGTATATATTGTGTGTTTATATTCTTCTGTATATAGAAACTCTCTTCTTCTTCCTTCCTTTCTTTCCTAACTACTTACACCGGAAAGCAGCACCTTAGTTTCATTACTCAATTCAATTGCTGAAATGACAATAAAAAGATACCTGACTCCTGATTCCTGATACTTTTTGTTCAGAATCGCTGAAAATTTAATTGAGAAGAAGTCAGTGACTCTCCAGCCACGAACCTCACCAGACGTCACTGGTATATATACAGTGCGCAGTATGTATAATAGAGAGACAGACAGACAGATAGATGGATGGATAAATGGTTTAGGATGGAATAGAGAGGCATCCAGTGGCCCAGGTGATACACCGTGTAAAGGGGGCACCTGGTCCAACACCTGCAGGAAATGTCATCAAATTTCGTTGTTTAGTTTAGTTTAGTTTAGTTTAGTTTAGTTTAGTTTAGTTTAGTTTAGTTTGGGGGTTTTTAAGGAGGAGGAGCAGAGAGACCCTCGCTATCAGATTCAAACATCTTTCCCAGTCTGTCAAAACAGATTGCTGTGACACAAGCAAGGGCATTCCACTGCTCCACGGAGAGGTTCTGGGGAGGCGAACAGACAAGATAGCCCTCATAAAACCTCACTTCATTGGCAAACCGATGTCCCTACAGATATGATGCTGACATACTGACATTTAACTTTACTGTATCCATCTGTGGACCTTATTTTCTGATGCGATAAGACCAACTGTGAGGCAGAGGAGGAACACAGCAGTCTGTGAAACATAAAAGCAACTTAGAAGAATTTGGCACGCATACTCAAACACAGTATGCACACACCTACAGTACATCAACAGTTTATTGGGCCAGTGTCATCAAATGTGGAGTAAACTTGGTGCTGGAGGGAGGAATGTCGTCTTCGTGTCACCATGGCAGCTGCGTAGGGTGATTACATTCACACAATCAGCAGAGGCTCATGGGAAATAAGCTAGGAAGAATGAGCCCTACTGAGACCAAGGAGAGACAGAGGGGGAAATGGAGAGATGGAGGACGTGCACAGTCAAGACAAAGGAGCAGTGGCAAACAATCATCTGCCATGATTTGAATAAGGAGTCAGTGTGTATCTTCCTTGAGCAGCGTAAATCTACAACCCCTTCAGCGGCAAGAGGGTGAACCACTAATATTGAATCATTACGTGATTTTTATTATCAGCATTTTATTCATTTATTTTCTGAAACCAGCAGGTAAAACCACAGAAGCAAAGGAGAAAACAAAGCAAAGTGCGATGCTGCAAGGTCCTCGTCATGAGCACAGAGAGGTAAATAGAAGAAAGGTCTCCGGGCATGTTTTATTTTGGGAGAGCACACTGTGTCTGGCACCTTAAGGTCACTCTGCAGGTTGCCACAGCAGCAGGGGAGTCGGTGAGAGGGAGACAACCACACAAAAAGCTTAGACCCTATCATAATCAACAAGAGTTGGTTGCGTCTCGGCGGGGCTGGCGGCACAAGCTCAAACATACAGTATCTCTGACCGTAAGTTTATGCATTCATTGTGCAAAGGGGCGCTCAGGTTTTGCTGTTTACACAAACAGCCGTTGGTGAAGCACAGTAAATGGAATTGTGGTAAAGATGGACGGGTTACACGGCCCAAAACACCATCAGCTGGTTTTTGCACTTTAAAAATTTCTTTTTTTTTTGTTTTCCAGCTGGGAATAACACTGCCAACAAGATATGAAATCAAATCCTCCTACAATTAAAACATTTTTCGTATTTGTTCATATTTTATATATCATGCTAAAAGTGGGGCTGTCAGCACCTTAATCAAGCTGCAATTAAATCAACGCCATGTGTAACACGTACATCTTTTTTACGCGATCAAAGCTACCACTATTTTGTCCCTACCACCGCACCACTAGTTTTCTCTTGAAACCACCGCACATGTGAGCAATGTATTTGAAGGATCTGTTTACAAGGAAGACTTTAAGTACGGGATAATGTACGCGTCGGAGGTCATTGTTGCTTGATAATCACCGAGAGGTGTCCCCACCACCCGACGCGAAGCGGAGGAGGGGGGAGGGGGGGAACACCTCAAGGTGATTATCTGCAACAATGACCGACGACAAGGGCATTATCGCGCTTATTACACGGCTTAAAACATAAATGAATAATACAGTTGTCCGAAATAGTTTATAACAAGGCTACTTTCATTTTTCTGCATGAGTGTAGGCTACGATATTTTCGCCTCCGCGAGAAAATAGTGCCGTAACGGCTACAGGTACTCTGCTTTTACATTCGCGCCTCTGTCACTTCTTCCGACGTGTGTTTGTCGCCGCAGCTTGAAATACACGTATCATACTTACCCACGCATCGAAAGTTTCATGCTTCCCAAATATGTTGAAAATAATTTTTAAACTGCTCATGTTTGCTCCGTGACGAAGCGTGACGCGGGCAACAATACGTAAACAATCCAGAGTGGAACTAGACGCTTTGGCGCGGATTGATATGAATGCAGGAAGTTCAACTCTGAGTCTTTGATTTCGCAGCGGT